>JACEFO010002882.1:0-28902 GCA_015342445.1 Digitaria exilis
TTTCTTGCCTCTGCACTATGAGCAACGGTGCAAGACAGGGGACCTCCACTTTATGTGGAGGGTGGTGTTATATTGTTCTTCTTTCAGTTGCATGCTTTTGAAAAGTGGATGGAGCATGGTGCTTCCTCCAGATAGTACAGGATATTTTCTGTTTGGACATGAATACGGATGACCTTGTTTGAAGCTACTTGTACTGTTATTTAAATATTATATGCATGGAATTAAATGGTAGTTATGGAAAAACAGGATTGAGCCTTAGCTGAAGAAATTCAGCCTATGCTCTCTGAGGTTCGTGATAAGTGATCTGCTGAAGAGTGGAGACTATAGCTAAAGGCTTGGCTGATGCATCCGGTGACTTGAGGTACTACTGCCTGAAAATTGCTATGATACAAATCCTATTTTCCTTTGATTGTAGAGTGGACGGTTGATTTTCGTTTTGTTGTTGTTTGTGCTATCCCGCAGAAGGCTCAAGTCGTCCATGCTCACCCCAGAGAACACGGATCTTATTAAACAGTCTATTTTCACCCTTATATTTACACTTAAGAACATCGAGGTTTGTACTTCTCAGATGCCCTGCAATTTTCCATATCTCGTTCTTGAACCGAACAAGAGGTTGACATGCCCCTTACCTTGGTTAAAATTCAGAGTATCAGCTCAGACATCTCTGGCTTCACGGGTGATGAGACAACACGGCAGAACATCAAGCTTCTGATCAAGTCTCTTAGCAGGCTTTTGTGATTGGTTTCTGATTATGATTGATTGTTGGAGACGGGGAATTAATGTTGGTAGAGTAGCTAGGGCGGCTGGCTGTCTTGGTGACACTGAGGTAGGAGAGAGAAGGATAGCTAAATTAATGTTCGCAAGGTTTTGGTTGTTTTTGCAGCTAAGTTTCCAAACATTCAAATTGGTCTTGGGATCCAACAAATTAAAAGAAGAGCAAGCGTGAGGAGAAGAAATATTTCCTACTTGCTGAGCTGTTATCATCGGTCGTATAGTAGCCCATCTTTTTGGTATTGACTCGGCTAGTCTTCCTTGTTGGCTGAGCAAAGCGTGTAATCAATGGAAGAAATACACCAATGTGTTGTGTTTGTCCTACCTTGTGTTATGGTGGGAATGAAGCAAATATTGTGTAGGGATGGTGCCAAAGCTGAGCTGGCATGCGCTGGATGTTATTGTATCGTGCCAAGCAAATACTCAACTTTGGCCAGCATTAATAGATTTAACAATCCAAAAACCTGATGATAGACGATTTTGGGCTATTGATTTTGCTACCGCATTCAAACCAAACATGTTCAACAATGCAAACAATAAAGAGGTGGCTAGCAGGTACATTCCATTTTGCTTGGTGTCTGCAAGTCATACGATCTTCGCATTGACTCCCAGATTAGAGGTGTGTGTAGATTTTTTCTTTTTCTTTTTTAATTTAGAGGCCTTTTAGCCGTAAGGCATTAGCTATATAGATCCTGTTTAACAGACTTCTACTCATTCAAAGATCGATGAGGTAGATGCAAGTTATTTTAGGCCCAAAGCATTTGCCTAAGCTTGTTGTGTTTGCATATTGTGTTATCTGATAGTCTTGGATGTTCAAGAATTTTTGACTGATTTTTTAACATGTGGGTGAGGCGCAGCTCTTGATTTTAGACCTTCCTTTCATTCCATGGTTACCAAAGAAATTCGAGAACTTTTGATTTTTTAACATGTGGGTGAGCTACAACTCATGATTTTCGGTCTTCCCAGCCATTACGAGATTACCAGAATAACACAATGATTTCCTTCTGGTGGATTTTTTTGGGCTGCTGACCAGCCACACATCCAGGCTACAAAAGAGCAGAGACAACCATTCAGGCCTCTCCAAAGCAGCAGACATTCAGGCCTCCGTGCATGCTGCATTTGACCCTGGCCAGTGGCCACTGAGAGCCTGCTCCCCTGGTACCGCAGCACCAGTCAGATCCTCTACTCGAGGGTCGTGTTTCATTGTATCAAAATCAAATGGCAATCTCACCAAAACCACAACTGCACAATCAAGTATGAACATTGCTACTAGTTACAACCAAAGCAAACATGATAGCTAGTACAGAGATGCATCTCCAGATTGATCACTTCCACCCTACACACATTTACACTGTCACTCCACAATACAGATCTACAAGCCTCTAGTCAGTTGCCACATATGAAAAGGTAAAAAGGGCAAACACACAAGGAGACTGACTATTTATTGAACCGAGCATGCCTCAGAAAAAAGTTGTGCTGCCTCGATCTCAATTGTTCAGCATTACAAAATTGTAGGTCTAAAACCTCGTCAATTCATCCAGGTAGGTAAACCATAATGACACAGGTGTCAATAACACAGGATGATCCGACGATCTCCAAGGTATCCTGTCAATCAGTGATCCTAGAAAGAGATTCATCAGGTCTAACAAAGAATGAAGAAATTCAGGGGCATGTACATGCATCCGGCCGAACCAGAATTTACATGATTCACATTGCATCTGAAAAATATTAAGAAGGAAATATTAGTGACCTCATAACAAAGTACATGTACGGAGAGGATAACGTTGCTCCTGAATATACACCATGTCTCTTTCTAGAAGAGGACACATCTCTTTTTCTAGAAGGCAGCATTAGAAATATAAAAGTACATCATGTCAGGCATAGTAGTAGACTAACCGACAAATCAACATATTGCTATGGTGACAGCAAATTAGTTCAAGAGGACACACCTTTTCTTAATTTGGAGCAGAGGAATGTACTTATAGATTCTTTTGCAATAAGCACATTGTAAAGTTCTACTGATTCTTAGAGCTTTATCCATTGAAATGCCATCACAGCCTTTATCATTGCACTCCTAGGTCATTTGATAATTGCAATATCCCACGCATTTGAAGGTATGGGTTCTCCAGAAGTTTCTCGTTGTTACACTGGTGACAACACAAACAGGTCAGCGTCAACTTCAATTAGTGACAGGATACACATGGAATTAAATTTCTTAAGAGGCTTGAACAGCCGCAACATGTCAGCAGGAGCTATTTGGTTAGAAGATGCATAGCCCTGTTCCAATAAATGTTTCAGATTTCACCCCTATAAGATACATAGGGCAGAACAACTTCACCTGTTGAGCTTTCGAGATGAGGCTTTGAAGCATCCGCTGGTAGATCTCTGGTTCCTCTGTCATCATTCTCTGTTCATACAAACTGTGTTAGGCCAAAGCAGAGAATAAATATCAGCAATCAATCACCAGTAGCCTCGAACATACCTTCAAAAGAAAAGCAGCAGAATAATATGCTACTCTTGAATCCGTATCATCCAGAAGACCCCTATTAGTTGAATGGATCATTAGGTACAACATTAGACAATAAAACTTAACCTACCAAGATAGTGCAGTATAAAAGGAAGATACCTGAAAAACTCATTGCCTTCTACCTCCTTCAATGCCTCCTGATCAGCTGTGCATTTACCAATCAATAGTAAAAGAAGTGCTGCTGCTCGAATATCTGATGTAGCACCAGGAAGATTGCCTCTTCCTGTGCTACCAACAGCAATACCTAATGCAATGTCATCACTTGCTGCCCCTTCAAGCTGAATCAGTGGCCAGAAAAACAAAGAAGTTGGTACACGGGCAACAAGTTGCATCGGAGCTATCGCGAGCCCTCTCAAAAGTAGTGCTGCCATTGATGCTTCGCAGAGTGAAGTGGATTGAGCAGACTGATTTATGCCGATATCTTGCAATGTCTCGCTCCGGCAAATATTCTTGTTTCCGACACTTTGTTGTGGTACAAGGATTTCCAAATGACTATCCATGTTCTTGGTGGTACAACCAAAAAGTTGACCAAGGGATTGAAGGCCCCCCGCATGCATCGCAGTCGTGGAAGGAATTCTCAGGCATAATTGAGAGAACAGCATGTCGCACATCTGAAAGAGTAAGGGATAAAATACAGATAATCAAATTTTGATTTTGAACGTAAACTTCAGCACTTCATTCTGTAGGAGATCCAAAGGCAATAGACTAATTTGGATAAGTTCAATAGACTCCAAGCACTGTTTTCTAATCTTCAGTTGGTCGAGCAGAACACAGTCAAACAAAAAAGGCTAATACTAGTAACTGGGAGCAGAATCAACTCATACCTTGCAAATTCTGGTATTCAAGAAAGAGCACGATATTAGTTCTATTTTAAAATGTAGCTGGTGCAACATTTTCTTTATTGAAAAGAATCAGTTTTAAGGAAATTGGTACCAAGCAAACATGCGACTTGTATGTATGCCAGATGCATGCACCAAAATTGAAACTTGAAAGACACTAGGAAATTACCTTTAAGATGTTGATATGGTCCGTCTCATTGTTTTGAACTACCAGTAACAAAGCACTATTCATAATATCTATAACTGCGAAAGCTTTATCGAGACAATTTTTGTTATGATCAGCAGCTGTGCTGTCTTGAATATCACTGTCATCTAGTAATAATTTGCAACGCATCAAAAATTTGTCCAGAACATATAGGAATCCCCACCTAATGAAGTTGTGTTTTGACTTCAGAAGCCCACAAAGCATACAAACAGGCAGAGAAACTTCTGAACATGATAGATCCTGGCTACCAGCAATTTCAATTTCCTCTTGAAGCTTTTGGATTTTGGACCATATAGAATCATCTGTTTCTTCACTGATTTCCGAAAGGAGTAATTCAACTAACCAAATATATCCATGGTGCCTATATGATGAAATCTGCGAGTGGAGAAGTGAGTGCAAAGTCGCCCAGCAAAGCCTGGCTCTAAGTGCGGACATCAGCATCATCACATCTGTCTTTTAAGGCTGCTAAAGCACTTGAACGATTTTTGTTACTTGGATCATATAAGCAAACTCATTGTCAATCCTGGAAAATGTGCTGACAGTTCCATCAAGTTTCCTCATAACCTTGTCGAGAAGCTACATATATAGAAACTTTGATCAGAATGAGAACAAATGTTTCTCAAAACAAAATTTGTGTCATCCACACACTACCTAGGTCCCTACTACAGAAAGATCTATAACATACATTTCATTGTAAAATAGAACAAGCAATACATCTATAATTAACTATGAAAATAATGATGAATCTTTTAAAAAAAATGAGAAGCAAGAATCTTAACTTTTTACCGGCGGTTTCTATATGCACATGTATGTATCAGTGATACCAGATTTAAACAGTTGGTTAGAGAAGTCATTATGGTCGTGCATACAGCTAGCTTATTCACTCTTTGTACTAACATATAGTGATATACTTGCAAATTATATAAGAGACGAGAGACCTCCATCAAAGTAACTAGCTATTTAAACGAAGGTTCTACACCTGCATCAAGTAAGTACCAGATTGTCTACTCCCAACTTCAGGTAAGCAAAGAGCCTTAACATTGGACGAAAAGAGCCAGAAGAAACACTCATATGCCATATCTTAATCTACTAACATATAAAATTAGTATCATATGATACAAACACACAGTACCACATTCAATTGGTCATATTGTGCAGACTGCGATAATGCCACTGATATAGCTTTCCTCAGCATGTCGCCGATGCTTCAACTCCATGCTTCACAGATATGTAAAAGGCCTCAGGAGCATCAGCAAAGGCAAGAAGGGAAGCAAGGGGCTGGGCATCATCATAAGTGTAGGTTGAAATACCACCAGCCAGGCATGCTTCATTTATTTGATGTACTACGTAGTCAAAAATGACAAAAAAATAATCCCGCTTCTCTTCCCTGGAGTTGGCTTGTGAATACTGTAAAGGAGATAGATAAATTTCATTAATGTATAGATACAAGATGACATAATTCATTATATGAACCAAGAAACCTCCAATGAAGTAAAAAATGATAAGGGAAGTTTATTATCTCATAATAGATGAGGTTCAAAATGGAACTGACAGTTGGAGCAAAAAAAAAAATGGAACTGACAGCTGGCTACTAGCTAGCAAGGGCAATATGTTATCTCACGACTAATCTTTATAATTAGCCATTTTTTGGCACGGTCCCAGAAAAAAAAAAACTATACAAGTTGTTGTGGGAGCCATCCTTTATCGTGTTTTAGTATCATTAATACAAATATCAATCTTTAATAATATAGCGCATTCAGAATAAACTATTACCAAATCACAACACAACCATGTACTAAATATATTTTAGAAGGCAAGCTATACTATTTTTAGCAGAAGTACTTAAATCAGTATGGAATTTAAGGTCAGAGGGTTGACAAAAGAGCAAATACTGTGTCCTGCGGAGTTTTCTTCAAATTCCGGATTATTAGAAATTATTCTAGGCCTTCAAGTGAAGTTGGGTTTCAGAAAAAAAATTATATTTCATAAGTTTTCAAATCTATGATTAGAGAAGTACTTCCTGTCCCATAATATAAGGCATAGCTCCTTCAACAAGGAGACCAAGGAATGAGTATTTGGGTGTAAACGAACACTTTTATTGTCCTCTCTTCATTTCTATTGGTTGTTGTTTCTTACCCACCAAGAAAAAAGTAGAATTAAAAAATGGTCTCAGTGTATATTGGGACAGAGGGAGTACTAGCCCCAGAACTGGACGATTTATTGAGATTGCCACAGATCAAATAAAGTTCTCTAATAATTGCCACAAACAAGTCCCTTTGTCAACTGGAAAACTTGATACATTTTCCTATGTCATTGCTTTTCACTTGTTAAACGGCGGTACTCAATCATCATGCGCCTTGTAAAAGACCATTCCAGTCAACATATAGAAAAGGCCAGATGTCAGCTGAAAGAGAAAGACCAAACCTCAAGACAAATATAATCAATTCCACCAAGAAGCTCTATCTGCTCAGGAACAAAATGTGTATCACGAACACCATTCTGAGTTACATCTGATACTTGGTACAGCATATTTGTCAGCATGCAAATGAGCTTGCTGTGCACTACTTTTGCCCATGAGTGTTCCACGCTAATCTCAAGAAGAGTCTTCACCACCTGTTCAGGATTTTAAAAAATGCACATGCGACTTGAAGAACATTTTCAGTGATAAATCCATTGATAGAAACTTAAATTATATACTCTACATTTTAGGCGAATTGCATAAGTCAAAAGGCTAACAAGTGTCAACTACATTGAAAGGATCTCATTACATACATGGGGACATTAGATGTGCATTGCAGACACTACTAGAGAAAATCTTATGATGGAATAGTATTGTGGTCGTATCTAAAAAAGACATCAACAAGACAACAACAATAGCTACAGGATCAAATCCGTAGATTCAACTTTCTCTGTTATGCTGATAATTGGATTTCCTGGTTAGCCATTGGTTTTGACTGCCACCCAGTAAACATAAATTATAATGCGTGCTCAAATCTATTATTCCTAGAAGTGAACAATTTTTTTTAAAAAAAAACATATATAGGTAACTTTGCAGCTGCATGATTTTATTTCTTAGTATTAAACAGAGTCTCCAATATTTTATCTTTTGCATATTGCAGAAAGTGTGGCATCAGGGCCAGGAAATGGTGCAAAACATAGTAGAAGTGAATTCTTAAGTTATGTTTACCCTTATGTCCAGACCTCCCAGTCTATTTCCTGATAATTTTTCCTCCATCACAAACAAAGTAAAATAGACAACTCAAAGCTGAGGCCCACACAATCTCCTGTGTTTCCTTCCATCTACACAAGCAAGAAAAAATAATGAAAAATAATAGCACATCAGCTTACCAGCAACAAAAAGACAGTGCAAAGTTGATTAACCATCTGAAACAATACACGGACAAATTGGAGCATATATTCACAGCCACATAACAAATAAATAAATAAACAAATTATACATATAAATATGACCCAGGAAAGAGTTAAATAACTCCTTTTTCAACAACAACATAGCCTTAGTCCCAAGTGAGTTGGGGTAGGCAGTAACTCCTTTTTCAGAACTAAAGAAAATACTAGATTTGTTTACAGCTACACATTTCTTTCATATAAGAGAACTCAAACATAACAACCAAAAGAGAACCTGAAAATAATACCTGTACTAGTAGAAGGAGAACCTCAAAAAGTATTTTAAGAAGCCATGACTCAAACTGATCAATAGCAGGACTAATCTTAGGCTCTTCTTCAGGTTCTGCTGCCCTTGGTTCATCTATACTTGATCCGTATTCGTTGCTTAGATAAGAATGGTTCACAGTTTCACTTTTATCGATAAGCTGTGCATCTTCAACAACCATAGGTTCCAGTAGGTGTGCATGCACCCCAAATTTAGGATCAAATCAAGAGCCTTTGTTCTGGCAGATGTCTTTGAGAGCTCAACATACCCTGAGAAGTTAATAATGTGTGGAAATTAATTGAAAGTTAATTTTAAAGAAATCATCATGGAATATATCACACCTCAAGCATATAAAGTGTCAGGGGAGCAGCACTCTCGGAGTCCATCATATACCTGGATTAAGAAAATTAAGGAAAACCCCTGAGAAAGCATTCATATTATACATAAACTATCCAAGTCAATCAAATCTATTCCACTTATTGCAGTATGCCTCTTTTGTTTCTCATACATTTTTTTTTTTTTTTGCTTTAGGTTGAATTTGGTGAGGTGATGCTAATGTCACACTATATCGCAAAATATCTCCATTTTCACTATATAAACTTTTCTATAGGTTGAGCATTTGATACAAGTTTAGATATGAAAATTTCTAAATGTATAGTTGTATCATAGTTTACAATGTCATCTATCATGAAATAAGATCTGAATGTTGAAATTCTTCCGAGGGGTTAAACAGGTAAAAAATTGTTTGGGGTAGTAAAATGGACTATTTCCTATCACAGGATTGATTAGGAGGAAAGGTAGCTCGAGCAATCTGAGAAAGTCATCCATTCAATCATGAAATCCACTGATCACTTTAAAATACAATCTCACCATTTTGAGAGAAGAATATTTTGTCTTCCAAAATTTATTGCTGTCCCTTTTTTATATACATGCACCTTGTATTATGTGACTAATAATTTGAATAGATGATTCAATAAAGATGAGATTGTAAAAAGATAGCCTTACGATGTGCACATCAACCTAAATCTGCATTCATACAAGCAAGATAACACAACTGTAGACAATACTACAGCATAAAAACACAGCCATGCAAACAAAAGTGAACACAGAAGACCGACAACCTATGCAAAGATACATCCATGTGACAAAATACTTTGCGTCAGACAAAAAACTAAAAATTGAAAACAATCCAGCTTTGGCGAACATACTCAAGTTGATTTGCCATGATATCAGTAAAGGCTAGTGAAAAGAGGATATGTGACAACAATGCCAGGGTGGCTAAAATATCAACATTAGCAAATTTTGATATTGGAGAATAAATCAAAAGAAATGGGGTATAGAATTATACATGTCGATGACAAGTTTGATAAGGACACTAAATGCCACATCTGCTGAAGGTTGCCGACTCTGGGTGCTCAATCTTGATGGAGCAATCGACTGACTTGCACTTGAAGTTGATTCTGAACAAACTTCAGCTATGACTTCAGAAATTTCAGCAGGATTCAATCTTAAGGGTTGCTGTTCACTGGGAAAAGAAAGTAACATGATGAGCAAGACAAACATGCAAGTACATGGTCAGACATGATTATCATAAAGACAAGTGAAGTTCTAACTTAAGTATATAAAGATACATGAGCTGTCAATATGCTTTGATAAGTATTAATTTTCCCCTACATCAAGGATATTAGGGGTTAAGGGTTCATCTGTAAATTAGCGTATGTAGAATCTAGGTTCAGATATGCAACATCGACATGGATCTATATGTTTACAAACAAATACAGATGTTCCAACAAATAAGGTGTGCAATACTATATAAGTAAATGGATGAAACTGACAATGTACCTGTAGTGTCTATACTGAAAAAGGGGGCGCGCTCGAGGCTGGAATGTGTTTGCTGGTATGTTCATCCTAAAAAAAGGACGGGTGACTAATGATCAAGTTTATTTGACCCTTTTAAAAAAAAAATAGTAACAAAAAGTACGTAAACATAATACAGGTAGCAAGAAATGTAGATGACAACAGGTATCAACAGCCTTCAGTTTAACATTCTTCTAGAAAACTAGGGAAATACCAGCTGCCCAGGAGAGAAAACCTGAATCCGACCAAGACCGTAACTAGAAAAATCAAGTATACTAATGATATGAAATTTGCCAGCAGGGCGAAAATATTACAATGGAGAGAAAATTTACTCCGGAAAAGGAAAGGCAAATGCAAGGTGTTACAAAGAAAATATAGAACAAAATTCAAGTGAAATACTCAAACGAAGCATGAAAGGAAAGATAAGCTATCAATCATAATGACGACACAGATAAATAAATACTAGGGCATACCAAACTTGATTTGGGCCTGATTTCATGCGTTTTGATGCAGTTATTGCTTTTAAATGGCTTTGCGATGATGCAAAAGTACTGGGTGCAAATGTTGAAGATTGCAGCAAATCAATATCTGGAAATTCCTGGATAACGCTATATCTCCACTGTTGATCATTAATTTTCGCCTCCATATCCCCAACTAGAAGAGCTGCAGCACCAACCTCAAGAAAACCATGTGTATGAAAATCTTGAAGCCCCACAAAATCACTGCTGCAGGTAAAGAAAATTAGAAAAATAGTTAGTATTGGCAACAATAAAAACAAGGGTCTATTGCATTTTTACCCTTACTTTGATCTGTAATTGTGATTTTACCCTCATTTTTTTCAACTTTGTGAATTTGCCATTATTTGTTACAAATCAGTGTGATTTTGCCCCTAGTCAACGGTAATCAACGGTCAAAACAGGGGGCAAATTCACAAGGACCAGGGGCAAATTCACAACAACTTGTGAATAATAGGGGCAAATTCACAAAGTTAAAAAAAATAAGGACAAAATCACAATTGCACTTCAAAGTAGGCATAAAAACACAATAATCTCTAAAAACAATGGGGGACTAAAAACAAGCATGAGATCTACCTTTCTTTGGCAGATGCTGATGCCTGCCGTTCACCATACACATGCCATCGCCAGCTTAAAATATCAAAGGATATATATTTGCTATCATCTCCAGGCTCACCCCCCTGAACTTTATCACTAGCTGATGATATCAAATCAGATGAAGTATGGCATTCCTTCAATTCAACATGTTCTCTGTTGCTAATAACTTCTGGAGTTAGCTGAGAAACTAAGGACTTGTTCAAAAATGATGACAGTGAAGGAAGGGACCTCTTCGACGCAACAGATTGGACTATCGGTTGGAATGACAATTTTGGAATGTGCCTTGCAACCAATGAGCGGACATAGTTTAAAGACTTCACAAGAGATGCTGAAGCAAAGTTGGATATTGATGGCGCCATGGGTGAGAGATTTGGTGTAACTGCTGCTGATACATGGCCAAAAGATGCTGCTCTATTATTTGCCATTGGTTCACATTTTGCAATTGTATTTGCACAAAAAAGATCAATTTGACGCAGAGTTTGGACCCTTGGAATATACCTGAAGACAAAACCCAGAATCGAGTTAGCGTACACAAATTTCACAAGCTGAAATAAGAAGCAAGAAAGAAGAAGCAATCCAGTTACCGGATAAGATATCTCTTTAACAATGCCACACATCTTGGGACAACTGCTGGGCTGGTTCAAAAGATTGTCCAAATTAGGGAAATGGGAAAAGTCAATGCCCCATAAAGATGCATCAAGAATCTCAAAGAGTGAATTTCACTGTGGGTTCTTAAACTTATCCCGAGATCTCACCTAGGTCCATGAACTATAAAAGTGATTATCTAGGTCCTTCAACTAATCCTGAGGTCTCACCTAGATCCATGAACTATAAAAGTGATTACCTTGGTCCCCGATCTATTACAAAGGTGTTGTGGAAGTCCCCACCCATCCAGGGATGCAATCTTTGCTTACGTGGCACTGCCAACATGGGATCGAAATTGACTTCAGGATGCAATCCCCACCTATCCACGGATGCAATCTTTTATAGTTTATGAACCTAGGTGAGACCTCAGGATTAGTTTAAGGACGTAGATGATCACTTTTACAGCTCATGGACCTAGGCGAGACCTCAGGATTAGTTTAAAGGCTTAGATAATCACTTTTGTAGTTCATGGACCTAGGTGAGACCTTAGTATTATTTTAAGGCCCACGGTGAAATTCACTCAATCTTAAAATAAACCAAGTAAACAATGAATAATGTTAAGTATTTTTAATTGAAAACAAGAAATTTGTTACCTTTTTTTTCCTAGACAAGATAAGAGGTTTATTTATTCTAAATAAGGACATTATGCTGGACAAAGAAATCAAGTTCTTGTTTTCCTTTTTGCCTTGCAAAGAAAGAATAATAGCCACAATAAGATATCGAAGTTGAAAGCATACCTGCGATCACTTTCTGCAAGTGCATGGTCGATGAGGACATTATAAGCCATATCTATGGTTGAAGGGTTGGCTATATAATCCTGCAAGCATATAATCACCTCCACTGAGAAATGGCATAAATATGGAGGAACCGCTTAAAGTCATGACACAAACTAAGAGAATGCTGCTGCATGAGATAACTTCCTTTAGAACCAACACTTGCATCATCAAGAGTAGCAACACGCAAAGCAGAGAAGCTAGGTGTGCCGGCCTGCTGGGCAGTCATCACATAATGACAGATATACCAGGAAATTAAGGAAGTAAAATAACCACACCTGGACAAGAGAATATGTTGTTGTTTCAATAGATTCAACAGGCCAGATGGTGTAGGCCATGCTAACTTGCTAAGTTGTCTGTACAGTCTGTTCTCCTACGAGTCAGCAATTTATTGTTGATCATGGAACATGACTACCAGGGCATAGCAAAGAGTACCAGAACTCCTTTGATAAGTTGTGTTGCGAGGCCATTCGTACTCATGATGTTTGAGTAAGTTTGCTCTCCTCTTTTTTCAGCTACTACTAGGCATAGATACAAAATTGTGTCATTCAATACACAAGAGCGTTACACGAGAAGAGAACAGATTGGGAATAGCAAGCGTAGATACAAACTTGTCTCATTCAATACACATGAGCATTGCATTACACAAGGAGCAAACAGATCGAGAACAACTGGCACTCGATAACGGGGTTCGCAAAAGCGAATGGGGTGTCGACAAAACAAGGGTGCGTCACTGGGCTGGTGCATGTTAGTTAACATATCAAGAAAGGTATACGGTTTATGGTCCTAGATGTTTGGAGAAAAATGAAGGCACGCTAGTGCGTTTACTCTCAGACAAATGAGCATTCCCATTGACACCATAGAGTGAAACCTATGCACAGAGTACAGTATGGAAATGTAATAAGGAACCGCTAGCAGGAAATGGAATGGTTGAGAAAGATGAGGCAAATGAGAATCCATACCCGGAGCGTCCGCGAGGCCTCGGCGGCGGCAGAAGCGGCAGCGGCAGCTGGGCCGTGGGTGTGCGGCGCGGGCGGCGAGAGGCAGTCAGCGACGGCCCTCCGAAGTGGCTCGGGCGGCTTGCGGGAGGAGGCGGTCGATATGGAGGACGATCGCGGTGGGCGGTGGGGCGGCACCGGCGGGGCGCCGGCGGCGGCAGCAGCATAGTGGCGCGCACTGGCGACCCGCCTAGATGGCAGCGGCGCCTCCCGGAGCGGCATCTGCGTGGATGAGATCGGGACTGAACAAACCCTAGGTTAGGTCTCCGTCTCCTCCTGATGTGGGGCGAGCGTCGTCGGCATTGGAGATCGTGGCCACCGGGAAGAAATCACAAGTGGAGTGGGAAGATTGCAACGAGTTTGGACTTTGGATTCGATTCTGTTCCAGTATACTCCTCTACTCTATGGGAGCTTTGATTTTTGGGTTGGCGAGGAGGAAGAGAGGAGGAGGAGGAAGGCAGCTGGCTGTTGAGCGTGTTATTATTTTCATTATTAATTTTTTTTAGAATTATTCGTTCACGTGGGTTTTGGGCCGCAGACATCAAATCCATCGGATTTCCAGTCCATATATTCTCTTAGGGCCCCTCTAATTAGCTGATTCTAAGCTACTAGCTCAGAAATATTTATATTAGTTGAACAGTGCACGCTAGCTCTTAGCGAACAGATCAGCTCTTAGCCCAAATTTTCTCGCAGGCACAAGCCTCTGTTGGCACTGTTCTAAGGTCTTAGCCTTAAGGTGTGTTTAGATTGGGGAAAGATTCCCCAAAAATACACTGCTTACAAAAATACACTGTAGATAAATAGTGTTTTTTGAGTGGGAGGGATGTGATGAATAATGCAAAGTTAGATTGTCGGTGCCTGATTTGGTCGCACCGGCACCAACAAGTGATTGCGGTGCTAACCACTCGTTTCCCTGATGGCGAGAGTGAGAGACGGGGTTTTATCCTGGTTCCGGCCACGGGGCCGTACGTCCAGCAGTGGTGCGATGCACCGGGTTGCGTGTTGCTCGTGGTAGGGGTTTACAAGCAAGGTGGGAGAAGGAGATGAGCTCCTAGGTCCCTGGTTATGGTCTGTGTGTGTTTGAGACTTGTGTTCTCTGCGTGTCTTGCCCTTTGCATGGGCTTCCCTCCCCCTTTTATAGACAAGGGGGCGGGGTGCGAGTACATGTGTTTGTCGCTGTGTGCACTGTTCGTCCATGCCGCGCCGTACGTGAGCGGGAATCGCGCCTTCCAACTCTGCTGACGACATGGCAGGGACTGACGTATCGTCCTTCCTTCTCGTGACAGTTCACGACGTCGAGGGGAGTGTCTTGCGCACGGCGTTCCATGGTCTCCTTCGAGGCTGCCTTCGAGGGTGGCTGCGCGTCCGGCGGGGGGTAAAGTCAAAGGAGTGGTTGGCACAGTGCTACTAGCAGGGTTAGGCCTGGCGCGCAGCATGGCGCTCAGAGTTCACTGTCGCGAGTGGATTTGACCGATGTCTTCTCCGGAGGGTAGGTGATGGCGTGGAGTAGTGATCCTGCTTTTTGACCGCGTCTCAACGACTCTGACGAATCGCGGCGCGTTGGGCGTCGTTCCCGTCGAGGCGGGCTCGAGCTTGGATGGCAAGCTCGAGCTCGCCGACCCTCGAACGAGACGGAAAACACCCCCTCGAGGGTAGGGGTCGTCCTCGAGGCCGCCGAGCCTCGATCGAGACGGAAAACATCCGCTAGAGGGTGGTCGCTTGCCTCGAGCTGGATGGGCGCCGAAGACTAATAGCGATGGCGGGCCTTTGCTGGGCTGTGGAGCCTGGTTGATGTCGTTGTGGGCCTTGGCGCCAAGTACCCGACAGTAGCCCCCGAGCCTTCGCAGGGATGAGGTTTTCATCCTGTGAAGGTTGGTGTTCGTCCAGGCTTTCAAGGCCCTCGTATCTTCGTTGGTTCCGAGAATCCGTGGGGGCGCGCTAGCGCACCCGCGGGTGTAGCCCCCGAGGCCTTGGGAGAGTGATTGACACTCTCCCAAGGTCTCAACACCTATGGTGAAGAGCACCCGCGGCTTCCTCAGACGTGGGTTCGACCACCGTGCCCGAGGTAGGGGGAATTTCGAACTTCTCGTGCCTCGCGCTCCCTGTCTGAGGGTGCCGAGGGGGAGGCGACCCGTGCTTCCCTCGATGGGATCGAGCCATGGGTGCCTGGTTGAGCTGGTAACGGGTGGTTCGAGCGGACGTCCATGCCCCATTCGATAGGGGTAGGCTTGTGGTCATAGGACACGCCCGTTGAAGCTTTTCGCAAAAAGTATGCTAGACGGGACTCGACCCCATTCGATAGAGGTCGAGGGCTCGATGCTCCCCCTCGAGGGGTCCCTCGATCTAGGCACTCTGCCTGGCCTCGAACATAATCGGTTGGTTTCCTCGAGCGTTCGAGCTTCGAGGGTACCGTTGATTATCCCTGACTCGGTTGATCTGAGGCCCTTGTCGAAACCCTTCGTAGGCCCAAGGTTCGAACCCCTGATCAGTAGCACGATGGCTTCTTCAGTTCGAGGCGGAAGCATCGAGCGTTATTCCATGGTTCTGCTCCGCGCGGGGTATCGAGGCTTTCGAGACCTCTTTCCCTTGAATGGGTGCCCTTGAGCTTTCGAGCTTCGAGGTCCCTTCTTCGAGGGTAGGCGTCTTGAATGCGCCCTCGTTCTGCGCGAGTCATGATGACCCGTAGCGAAAACTTCGCGGTTTCGTGCGATCGTGGGATCGTGGGAGAAGTGGGCGCGCTTTCTCAGGCGAGGCGTGCGGGCGTAGTTTGACACGACCGCACGTCTGCCGCGCCAGACTCCTCGAAATTTACGGCGCAGTTACTCGATTGCGCGGTTGACGCGGCCCGCGCCGTTACGTCTCCCGGGGCAGGCCTGGCTGTCAGTCCTAGGGGCTGTCGCGTCAATGCCGGCGTCCTGCCGTGCCTAGCTCCGCGGGGGAGTATAAATAGCTTGGCAGTGCCCATGCCAAGGGTACGCTTCCCTCAGCATACTAGCCTTTGCCCTCAGCTCTCTTCGCCCTAGCCTTCGTCTTCTTCCTTTGTCCGAGCTCCTTCTCGCCGCCATGGCCCAGTTCGTCGATCCCGCGCCATGGAAACCATCCAGCGCCACCAAGCACTGCCTGGACAGTCTTGTGGAGGTCGGGGTGCTGCCGCCCAACGTCGACGGCGAGCCACCCGTCTGGATCTCGCCGGGGACCGCTACGGAGCCCGCTCCGCCGTAGGGCTACGTCGTCAGCCTCGCTCGTTTCCACGAGCGGGGCTTCGGCGTACCGGTGGGGAGGTTCATGCGGGCGTTGTGCTTCCACTACAAGGTGGAGCTGCACAACTTCTCGCCCAATGCGATCTCGCAGGCGGCGGTGTTCGTCGCCGTCTGCGAGGGCTATCTTGGCATCGAGGCCCATTGGGACCTTTGGTGCCATCTCTTCATCGGTGAACTCTTCTCGGATAGCGTCTCCAAGGGGATCCGTCGCCCTGTTCGCGCCGGCGGCCTGGTGCTCCAAGTTCGGAGGAGCCGCAAGGACCTCTACATCCCAAGCTCCATGGTTTCCAATAACCAGGACTGGGACAAGGGGTGGTTTTACCTCCGCAACGACGGAGGACATCTGCCGCCCTACACCGGCCTGTTGTTGACGCAGAAGCAAGACGACTGGCACTTCGGTGTGTCGCCGCCGGCGCGGAAGAGGAAGCTCGATCCGTTGATCGAGGCGCTCCAACGACTCTCGAAGCTCGGCCTCACCGCTGGTGGTGTCATCGCCAACTTCCACCGGCGGCGGGTGCTTCCCCTTATGCGGAGGAGGCTCCCTTTGCACAAGATGACCCCCGACGCCGACCTCACCGGCACTGTGATGGCGGCGGAGCCATTGCCCGTCGCCACCGCCGTTCAGCGGGCGCGGCGCGCCGTCGACAAGCTGCCAGACGACCCGTGGGCGGTGCCGATGCGGCCCGAGGATAGTTACGTGAGCCTCGTAAGTGACCCTCGATCTTCGCTTTTGTTTTTTTTTTGGTTTTGTTCTCGTGTTTCTGACTTTGCGAATGGTGCCTTGCAGGGCGTATCGCGTGGCCATTACTCCAAGCCCCCTGTCCCTGAGGACAAGGCTGTCAACCGCGCCCTCGCCGAGAAGGCGAAGGAGGCCAAGGCCCGGAGGGAGGCTCGGCGGTAGCGGAAGGACCGCAAGAGGAAGAAGCTCGAGGCGGAGAACCGCGAGCGGGCGAAGCGGGGGCTCTCGCCGCTCCCTACGCCGGAATCTTCCACCGATCCCGATGGATCTGATGGAGACGCGGGGCGAGGAGCCCATCTCCGTTCGAGCTTCGCATCGGTGGGCCCGCCCCCGCTGCGGCGTCTGGGGGTGGTGGCGAAGAGGTCGTCGTCCTCGGGACACCGCCGTCGACCGTGGTGCCCTCCACCGAGCGTCCGTCGGGGGCGGCCACGGCTGTTCCCGAGGAAGCCCAGGGCTGAGGCGAGGCCCCTCCGTCGACCGCGGGGCCTACCTCTGAGGGTCCATCGGAGACAGCACCGGCTGCCCTCGAGGAACCTCAGGGTGGAGGCGAGGCCCCCGAGCGGCCGAGCGCCGTCGAGGAGGCCCCGGCCCATGGGCCAGAAGCGGAGGTCCCCCAAGTAGAGCCCGTCGACTCTACGAGGGGCGAGGAGGCCTCGAGGGCGACCCCTCAAGGGGAAACCGTCGTCTCCGCGGGAGACGAGGCTTCGAGGATGGCTCCTCAAGGGGAAACCGTCGTCTCCGCGGGAGACGAGGCCCCGGGGGCAGCTCCCGTTCTGGCCTCGAGGCCAAAGCGGAAACTCCCCTTCGTGCGGTAAGTTTTCTTTGTTGCTTGCTTGACGTTGGCGTTTCGTTTTTGTCTCTGACCGAGCTCTTTTCGTGTCGCAGTCGATCTGGGGGGCGGAGCACGCCTTCCCTCGCGCCAACCAAGGCCCTCAAGATCGGGCCTAGCTCGTCGCCGCACCCGTCCTCGCAGCTCCTGGGCCCGACGAACGAAGTCGTGCAGAACTTTGTTACGTTCTTTGACACTCAGGCGGAGCTGCAGGCCGGGCAGCAGCCGCGCGAGGAGGCGCCCCCGGTCCTCGAGGAGCCAAGGCTGCCTCAGCTCCTCGAGGGCGCGGTCGAGCCCCACGCCGAGGCAGCTCGGCCCGAGGAGGCCAACCCCACGCCTGGGGAGGCTCTTCGCGTCGAGGAACCGTCTGCGGCGCCCGTGGAGGCGGACGCCGCGGAGGTCCCCCCGCATGAGGGGGGAGAGGGACGAACCCATGGCGGCGTGTTCCCCCACCTGAAGGAGCTGGCGGAGGCTCTGGGGGTTGGAGCCCCCGTGACGCAGGGGCGCGAGAGTGGCGGGGCCGCGCCATCGACTCTCATCACGGCTCAGCCGGGGCCAGTGGCGGCCTGGTCCTACGAGGCGCATGCCCGTGGAAGCGCGGAGATGTGGCAAGCCCGCCGCGTGCTTCCCCAGCGGTTCGTCGACGAAGCCGTGGCGGAGGAGACTCTGTGGGAGGTCCAGTCGTCACACGGCTTGGATGTTCGCAGGGCGCTGCAGGATATCCTCCGTCTTCACGACGAGACCGGCAAGGTCCACAAGGTTCATTTCGGTGTAAGTAGCGTTTTCGCCATGCCCTATTTTTCAAAGGAGGCTTAGCTCTTTTTTCGCAGGAGCTCCGCCAACAGGCGTTCGCGAAGAACGACCAGATCGCGGAGCTGTTGTTGGAGCTCCGCCGTTTGTCGGGGGTGCTCGAGGCTCGAGAGCGCCAGCTAGACGACCTTCGAGGCGCTCGGGACCGGGCCCTCGCCTAGGGTCGAGAAAAGGGGGAGGTCATCGCTCGCCTCGAAGTCTCGGCCAGCGCCCTTCGCGAGCAGCTCGCGAACAGCAATGTCTGGCTGGAGAACGAGCGGGCTGCGCGCCGTGCGGCCGAGCTGGTGGTCGAGGAGGAGCGGCGTCTCGCGGTCGAGGCTCGAGACCGGCTCGAGCGGGAGCAAACTGCTCGGGCCACGGCGGAGCGGCAGGCTCGAGAGGCGGAGCAGCGGGCCCGAGAGGCGGAGGAGGCTCTTGAGGCTGCTCAGGGACAGGTCGAGGGTAAGCTTATTTGGCTCGAGCTCTGACCCTTTCGTTTCGTTGCTTTTTGGCTGACTTTGTTGGTGCAGCATTGAAGCAGGCGCTTCGGGCCGAGACCGAGTCGAAGGAGGCCGTGCTGATGGCGCAGACGGAGACCCAGCGCGAGCTCAACGAGCTGGCGCAGGCAGCCTCGGCCGCCTGCAACGAGATTGCTGGTCCCGGCCTGCAGTCCGGGAGCTCCCTCGCTAGTCGCCTTCGAGCGCTTGGGGGCCACTTCTCCTCTGCTTGGAGTTCGGAAGGCGCTTGGAGTGGTCACGACCCACTACCAAGCGGACCTCTCGAAGCTCGCCGCTGGGTACGTCGTCGCCGACGACCTTAACAACGAAGAGGCAGTGGCGGCGATGGACGAGGCCGATGCTGCTGCCGATGGAACGGCGCGAGTGCTCGTCGGCTACTTCGAGGGCGCCCTCTTTCCTGGCGAGGACGGCGGCGGCTGGGACGACCTTGGCGGCGGGGGCGAACCCTGAAAGTCTCGGGCCATCGAGCCCGAATGTAAAGAAGTAGTTTAGAGCTTTTAGACTTTTTATGTAAGACTAAATTGCTTATTGAACATCGTTTATTTTGCTTTAAACGTGATGTTTGCCTTTTATGCGATGTCTTTGCGACGTGCACTAGTCCGATGCTTGTGCCTCGAGAGGAAAGCGTCGCTAGGATCGTTCGTACGTGAATGACTTAGGCGGAGGGAAGTGAGGTGTTGCCGTAGCCTCGAGGCGTAAGCGAACACTCGGCTCAGACAACCCTGCCCTTGTCCGTTTCACGCCTAGCGTGTCTCCTTCGAGGTTTCGCAAAGGACTTTTTGAAAAGCGATGATTTTTTCGAGGGTTAACGCCCATGTAGCCCCTGAGGGAGGGGTGGCTCTACCGAGGGTAGAGCCAAACCTGCCTCGAAGCCCGAAAGGAATAAAAGCTCGTTTTATTTTCTTCCAAACTGTGGGGGTAAAAATATCGACACTTGATTCAAAAAGAATTGCACAAATCTAGAGTATGTACAAAGATTTCGAGGGCCGCGGGGCCACTCTAGGGATAGAAACGACGTAGCTGTTGGATGTTCCAGGCGTTCATGAGAACGTGCCCGTCCTCGTCAGCTAGCTTGTACGTTCCGGGCTTGAGAACTTCGGCGACGATGTACGGCCCCTCCCACGGGGGTGAGAGCTTGTGCCGCCCTCGGTTGTCCTGTCGAAGCCTCAACACGAGGTCTCCTTTGCAGAGGTCTCGGTGCCGGATCCTTCGAGCTTGTTGTCGCCGCAGGCTCTGCTGGTACCTCGCCGAGTGGAGTAGAGCCACGTCTCGAGCCTCGTCGACTTGGTCGAGCGAGTCCTCTCGAGCCTGGCAATTTCGCTGCTCTTGGTACGCTCGGAGCCTAGGGGACCCATACTCCAGATCCGTAGGGAGGATGGCCTCTGCCCCAAAGACGAGGAAGTATGGGGAGAACCCTGTTGCTCTGCTTGGGGTCGTTCTCAGACTCCAAATCACCGATGGTAGCTCTTGCACCCACTTGTGTCCAAACTTCTTCAGTTTGTTGTGAATTCTGGGCTTTAGGCCTTGTAGAATGATGCCATTGGCACGTTCTACTTGGCCGTTCGTCTGTGGGTGAGCCACTGCTGACCAATCCACTCGGATGTGGAAATCGTCGCAGAACTTTAAGAACTTCTTTCCTGTGAACTGAGTGCCGTTGTCAGTGATGATAGAGTTGGGAACCCCGAAGCGGTGGATTATATCGGTGAAGAAGAGCACCGCCTGCTCAGACTTGATCCTACTGATGGGTCGAGCCTCGATCCATTTGGAGAATTTGTCCATCGCCACCAGCAGGTGCGTGAAGCCCCCGGGCGCTTTTGCCATTGGTCCGACAAGGTCGAGGCCCCATACGGCAAAAGGCCACGTAATGGGGATGGTTTGCAGTGCTTGAGCGGGTAGGTGCGTCTTGCGCGCGTAGAACTGGCACCCTTCGCAGGTTCGTACCACTTCTGTGGCGTCAGCCACGGTAGTGGGCCAGTAGAAACCTTGTCGAAAGGCATTACCCACGAGCGTGCGTGGGGCGGCGTGATGTCCGCACACGCCTGCGTGAATGTCGAGGATAAGCTCTTTTCCTTTGGGTATCGGGATGCAGCGTTGCAAGACCCCCGAGGCCCCCCGTCGGTACAGTTCCCCCTCGATGATGAGGAACCGCTTAGCTTTCCTTGCTACGCGCCTTGCCTCCGTTCGATCGTTAGGCAAGACGCGTCCGTCGAGCCAGTCGAGGTACGGGCTCCGCCAATCTCGAGGTGCCGAAACCTCGTCAATTTCCATCGCCTCCGCCTCGTCCTCATCTCCCGAGCAGGCTTCGTATCCCATAGGCTCGTCCTCGTCCGCCAAGAGCTCCGCGCTCGTGGGGTCGAGGGCAGACGTTTGAGCATCGGGTGTGGTCGAGGCTTGGGTCGAGGCGGCGAGGGTGATCGAGGGTACGTCGATGTCCTTGGCAAAGACGTTCGGGGGAACGGTGGCTCGCCCCGACGCGATCTTCGCCAACTCATCGGCTTCCTCGTTGTACCTTCGTGCGATGTGGTGGAGCTCGAGGCCATCGAACTTGTCTTCGAGCTTGCGCACCGCCTGGCAGTACGCCGCCATTTTTTCGTTATGGCAGCTCGATTCCTTCATCACCTGATCGACGACCAGTTGTGAGTCGCCGCGAATGTCGAGGCGCTTAATGCCGAGCTCGAGTGCGATTTTCAAGCCGGCAAGGAGCGCTTCGTACTCCGCCATGTTGTTGGGCGTGGGAAAGTTGAGTCGCACGACATATCGAAGGTGCTCCGCGCGGGGTGAGATGAAGAGTAGGCCGGCGCCGGCGCCGGTCTTCACTACCGACCCATCGAAGTACATTTCCCAGCAGTCGAGGCTGGACTTCGAGGTGGGGAGCTGGGTGTCCGTCCACTCGGCTACGAAGTCAGCCAAAGTCTGGGACTTGATGGCTTTTCTCGGCGCGTAAGCGAGGGTCTCCCCCATCAGTTCTGTCGACCATTTCGAGATTCGTCCAGAGACCTCGCGATTCTGAATGATTTCGCCCAACGGAAAGGACGACACAACGGTCACCGGATAGGCCTCGAAATAATGTCGCAGCTTGCGTCGAGCCAGTACGATGGCGTAGATCAGCTTCTGGATGTGGGGATACCTCGTCTTGGTTTCAGACAGGACCTCGCTGATGTAGTACACCGGTCGCTGGACCGGTAGAGAATGTCCTTCCTCGGTCCTTTCTACTACTATGACCGCGCTGGCGACTAGAGTCGTTGCTGCGACATAGAGGAGGAGAGGTTCGCCCTCTTTTGGTGAGGTAAGGATCGGCGTGTTCGTTAACGCTGTTTTGAGTCGGTCGAGAGCTTCCTGAGCCTCCGCGGTCCAGGTGAAAAGCTCTGCCTTCCTCAAAAGTCGATACAGAGGCAACCCCTTCTCTCCGAGACGAGAGATGAAGCGGCTTAGGGACGCTAGGCATCCCATTACCCTCTGCACACCCTTTAGGTCGCGGATCGGTTCTATCTGTTGGATGGCCGTGACCTTGTCGGGGTTGGGCTCGATGCCTCGTTCAGAGACGATGAAACCTAAGAGCATTCCTCGAGGCACCCCGAAGACGCACTTTTCGGGGTTGAGTCTCACTCCGTGCGCCCTGATGCAGCTAAACACGACCTCGAGGTCGCGTACCAGGTCGTCCGCCTTCCTGGTTTTTACGACAATGTCGTCGACATACGCTTCTACGATACGACCTATATGATCCCCGAAGACGCGGAGCATACAGCGTTGATACGTGGCCCCGGCGTTTCAAAGGCCGAAGGGCATCGTAACGTAGCAGTACATGCCGAAAGGGGTGATAAAGGAAGTCGCGAGCTGGTCGGACTCCTTCATCTTAATCTGATGGTAGCCGGAGTAGGCATCAAGGAAACATAAAAGTTCACATCCCGTCGTGGAATCTACAATTTGGTCTATACGTGGTAAAGGAAATGAGACTTTTGGGCACGCTTTATTCAAGCTGGTGTAATCTACACACATCCTCCACTTCCCACTTTTCTTTTTCACTAGTACAGGATTTGCTAGCCACTCGGGATAAAACACTTCCTTGATGAATCCGGCCTCCAAAAGTTTGCGTATTTCCTCACCGATCGCCCGCCGTTTCACTTCGTCGAAACGGCGGAGACGTTGCTTGACCGGCTTGGAGTGGGGCGGATATCAAGAGAGTGCTCGGCGACCTCCCTCGGAATGCCTGGCATGTCCGAGGGGCTCCACGCGAAGATGTCTGCGTGAGCGCGGAGACAGTCGACGAGCACTACTTCCTATTTGTCGCTGAGGGAAGAGCTGATCCTCAACACCTTGCCATCGGGGCTGTCGGGGTCGAGGGGAACTGTCTTGGTGTCCTCAGCGGGCGCGAAGCTCCCCTGCTGCCGTTCGTTGGCATCAGGGAGCGTGTTGACGATCGCTTCCAGATCCGCCACGAGGGTCTCATCGAGGGCGAGAGCCTCCGCGAGCTCGATGCTCTCGATGTCGCACACGTAGGCGTGCTCGACCGTCGGGCCGACCGTGATGACTCCGTGAGGCCCTGGCATCTTCATCTTGAGGTAGGTGTAGTTGGGGATGGCCATGAACTTGGCGTAGCATGGCCTTCCCAAGATGGCGTGGTAGGCTCCCTTGAAGCCCACGACCTCGAAGGTGAGCACTTCCTTGCGGAAGTTTGCCGGGGTTCCGAAGCAGACGGGCAGGTCGATCTGCCCGAGGGTTTGGACGCGCTTGCCGGGCGCGACCCCATGGAAGGAGGACTTGTTGGGCCGCAGCTCGGAGGTGCTGATCCCCATAAGCTCCAAAGTTGGAGCGTACAAGATGTTGAGGCCGCTGCCGCCATCCATGAGCACCTTGGATAAGCGCGTGTTGCCGATGACGGGGTCGACGACGAGAGGATACTGCCCGGGGTTCGGGATATGGTCGGGATGGTCTTCGCGACCGAACGAGATGGTCTCCGATGACCAGTCGAGGTACGAGGGGGTCGCTGGGCGGACCAGCATGACCTCTCGGCGTTCCCTCCTCCGCTGCCGAGGCTTCAAGTTGGCCGCAGGACCTCCCGTGATGAAGAACACGTGTTCCACCTCGGGGTATCCGTCGTCATCCTTGGCGCCACCATCCTTGGGCGGACCGCTATCCTTTCGAGGGATGCGGTTGTAGAACTTCCGCAGCATCTCACACTGCTCGAGGGTGTGAGCGACTGCGGTCTTGTGGTAAGGGCACGGCTTCTTGAGGAGGTCGTCGAAAACGCCCCCACCACGCGGGGGACCTCGAGATCCCTGGTGGTTAGGGTCGACCGCGAGGGCCTCGTCCTCGACGTCCCCTGCTCCGCGTGGCGTCCGGGTCTTCTTCCCCTTCTTGCCGTGCTTCCGCTTCTTCGAGGGGCCCTTCGCCTTATCGTCCTCCGCGGACGCTTCCTCGGGGCGTTTCCCCTTTTTGTCGTTGAAGATGGCATTGGCCGCCTCTTCCCCCGACGCGTATTTCGAGGCTATCTCGAATAGCCGGTTCGCGTCGGGGGGTGGGCTCCTCCCCAACTTGCACACCAGGCTATAGCAGGTGGTGCTTTTGAGGAAAGAGTGGATGATTTGGTGATCGGTGATGTTGGGAAGTTCGGTGCAGCGCTTGGAGAAGCGCCGGATGAAATCCCTCAACGACTCGCCAGGTTTCTGCCTGCACCCCCGAAGGTCCCATGTGTTTCCAGGGCGCACGTAGGTGCCCTGGAAATTTCCCACGAAGGTCTCGACCAGATCGTCCCAGTCGCGGATCCGGTTCGGGGGCAGGTGCTCGAGCCATGTCCGAGCGGAATCTGCCAGGTGGAGTGGCAGATTGCGGATGATCATGGCGTCGTCTGTGGCGCCGCCGAGCTGGCACGCTAGGCGGTAGTCATTGAGCCATACCCTGGGGTCCGTTTCCCCAGAGTACTTGGTGATAGTGGTAGGCTGTCGAAAACGAGGGGGAATCGGGGCGGTGCGGATGTTATAGCTGAACACCCGCGTGCCTGTTGGCTCTGGGGCCGCATCCCGGTTCCGCCCACGTCGGTGCGCCCGCGCTGGTGGGTCCGGTCTCCCTCTCGCCGCCTGATTTCGTTCAGGGTATTGCGAGCGTCGCCATCATCGTCCGTGCCACGGGTGTCCCGGAGGCGTGACCTCGCGGGTTCCCTTGCTGGAAGCGTTCGTGCTTCGAGCGCATGTGGTTCGCTGGCGTGGCGTCGCGCCGGGTCGCGGCGGGAGTTGCCCCGGGATTGTGCTCGCGCCCTGCCGTTGGCCGGGGTGAGCGTACCGAGGATTCCCCTCCTCGTTCGCCCTTCAAGGCTGAGGAGCGTCGAAGGCGGGAGGCTGAGCTCTCGGCATGCTGTCGGGCAGCGTGCTCGACCAGCTTTTGAGCCTCGAGGTGTAGTTTCCGCCCTTCGGGGGTCGCTGCCTCCGGCATGGCTCGGAGCAGCGCGGCCGCCGCGATGAGCTTCTGGCTTGTCCTGGGAGCGAGCTCGTCATCTCTGCCCTCATCAAGGATGCGGGCCCTGAGCCACTCGTCCTGCGTGTCGGGCGTCCGTGCCGCGTTCGTCGCCTTGCTTGGCCGGCTCGCGGTCGGAGCGCGCTGGTGGCGGACGTCACCACTAGCTCGTGGCAGATGGCGCGGATCCCGCTCGTCCTCGGAAGGAGAGTGATCCGATGGGTCCGATGACTGCGCGCCTTTCGGATCTATGCCATCGTTGTCCCCCTGCTCGTCACCCCCGCCGTCGTCGTCGGACGCCGGATCCCTCGCTGAGTTGTCCGTCGTTGATGATGAAACACTCCTTGGTTGGGTCATACTCGTCATCGGAATACTCGAAGCAGTAATCCGCCGCTGTTTGAAAAGCAATAAAGGCCTCTGGGTCGCGGAGACCCGAGTAGTCCCAACCAAGGTGTCTAACGCATGAATGCGTGTTCATCTTCGGACTCCGTGCGGGGAATCGCCGAGCAACGGATCGGCGAAGTCCCTGCTCGGAAGCTGGGTGGCAACCAGGCTGGTCGCCATACGCACTCATGGTAGTGCGGATGGAGGAGGCGTACGCATCCGCGGAGTTGCGTAGCCCGTAGGGATAGGAATGCACCGTCGTGGCGCGTGATGCAGACATGGGCCCCGGGAGGAAGGGAGCAACCCTCTCCTGTGACCCTGACTGCAGGACGTCCCCTTCCCTTGTGGGATGGGGGTCGCCGACGTCGGCGGCGCGCCTTGCAGCGCGCGCTCGTCGTGCGCGAGGTCCGGGACGACTCCGCCGTCGCGGCGCCGCCGGAGACTGTTGATGAGGCTCCGGTTGGTTGCTGGGATCCTCCTGGAGGATGCACATGTGGTAATCATCACCACATGTTTGGAAGCGCAAGCTCCCGAACCGGATCTCCTGCCTGCTGGGAGCGGATTGCTCTCGCCCAGCGGAGGCCGTCCTTTCGCCGGAGTTCGCCATCGGGAAAGGGAGTAGTGCAGCGCAGGTCCCCTACCTGGCGCGCCAACTGTCGGTGCCTGATTTGGTCGCACCGGCACCAACAAGTGATTGCGGTGCTAACCACTCGTTTCCCCTGATGGCGAGAGTGAGAGACGGGGTTTTATCCTGGTTCCGGCCACGGGCCGTACGTCCAGCAGTGGTGCGATGCACCGGGTTGCGTGTTGCTCGTGTAGGGGTTTACAAGCAAGGTGGGAGAAGGAGATGAGCTCCTAGGTCCCTGGTTATGTCTGTGTGTGTTTGAGACTTGTGTTCTCTGCGTGTCTTGCCCTTTGCATGGGCTTCCCTCCCCCTTTTATAGACAAGGGGGCGGGGTGCGAGTACATGTGTTTGTCGCTGTGTGCACTGTCGTCCATGCGCGTGCCGTACGTGAGCGGGAATCGCGCCTTCCAACTCTGCTGACGACATGGCAGGGACTTGACGTATCGTCCTTCCTTCTCGTGACAGTTCACGACGTCGAGGGGAGGTGTCTTGCGCACGGCGTTCCATGGTCTCCTTCGAGGCTGCCTCGAGGGTGGTGCGCGTCCGGCGGGGGTAAAGTCAAAGGAGTGGTTGGCACAGTGCTACTAGCAGGTTTAGGCCTGGCGCGCAGCATGGCGCTCAGAGTTCACTGTCGCGAGTGATTTGACCGATGTCTTCTCCGGAGGGTAGGTGATGGCGTGGAGTAGTGATCCTGCTTTTTGACCGCGTCTCAACGACTCTGACAGATCGCGCGCGTTGGGCGTCGTTCCCGTCGAGGGCGGGCTTCGAGCTGGATGGCAAGCTCGAGCTCGCCGACCCTCGAACGAGACGGAAAACACCCCTCGAGGGTAGGGGTCGTCATGGCGGCCTTTGCTGGGCTGTGGAGCCTGGTTGATGTCGCTGTGGGCCTTGATGCCCAAGTAGTTTTGGGCCTGATTGGGTACCCTTTGAAGGTGCCCGACAATTCTTGATGTAATCTGATCAATTTGTCTTGCAATGAATCTGGCTCAATTAACTACCTTGAGGATCAAGGCTTAATACTTTTACCCTTGAGTGAAAAATTATCAGTACTTCTAGATATGCTTCATTTCCTTGAATCTGTCATTTTAAACTTTTCTACAGTTTTAAAATTCAAAAACGCATTTGATTGGTCTCATGTATGCTGGTGGGTACATCTGTAAGACTAACGATTAAGTGTTCGATACAGGTAGTCTGGTTATGTAGTCTATATAGCATAAATTTTATCAGCTTGTTAATTCAGAGCCAGTCCTCAATTTAAATTATTATTATATTAATTTCTTTATGTAATTTCCTGCCGAATAAGAAAAAATCGATGCGGCAAAGGAATCTATCTGTAAAAGGCCTTACTTGTAGTCACAAGTAACAAGACTTGTAAGCACCCCAATAAGACTAAAACAAAAGCAAATGGCTTCATGCTTTCTGAAGGTATCATTTGTCTCTTTCGTTTTCAGAAAACAGAAGCATGCCTGTGCAAGCTGAATATATGTGCTTGATTCAAACAGAAAACCTCTTGAAGGGAGATCAGTGCTAGACTGCTGTGTCACTGGGGAACAAAAGAAATTTGTATTAAGAGGATAACCAGCTGGGAAGAATGGAGAACAGAAATTACTCAGATAAATTCTAACATGGCCCTAATAGGTAGACATGCTGAATGGTAACCTAACCAGACAAATCATCTGTGTTTTTAGAAATGAAAATTATGGCACGCTTTCTTCAGCAAACACAACATGCTTACATCTCCTTATTGCAATTTTTTCAGGGATAATCTCCTCGCAGTCAATAGATCTTCTCGACCATCACCTTTTGAAACAAGAGTTCTTGGGTATCAATCACTGCACTGTTATATGAAGTTCGAAATGGGAGCGAGGTTCCTCTCTAACCTCAGGTCCATTTGCACTCTGCAGGGTGCAGATT
>JACEFO010002883.1:0-207595 GCA_015342445.1 Digitaria exilis
GCCAAAGCGGAAACTCCCCTTCGTGCGGTAAGTTTCTTTGTGCTTGCTTGACGTTGACGTTTCGTTTTTTGTCTCTGACCGAGCTCTTTCGTGTCGCAGTCGATCTGGGGGGCGGAGCACGCCTTCCCTCGCGCCAACCAAGGCCCTCAAGATCGGGCCCTAGCTCGTCGCCGCACCCGTCCTCGCGCTCCTGGGCCCGACGAACGAAGCCGTGCAGGACTTCGTTACGTTTTTCGACACTCAGGCGGAGCTGCAGGCCGGGCAGCAGCCGCGCGAGGAGGCGCCCCCGGTCCTCGAGGAGCCAAGGCCGCCTCAGCTCCTCGAGGGCGCGGTCGAGCCCACGCCGAGGCAGCTCGGCCCGAGGAGGCAACCCCGCGCCTGGGGAGGTTTTTCGCGTCGAGGAACCGTCTGCGGCGCCGTGGAGGCGGACGCCGCGGAGGTCCCCCCGCATGAGGGGGGTGAGGGACGAACCCATGGCGGCGTGTTCCCCCACCTGAAGGAGCTGGCGGAGGCTCTGGGGGTTGGAGCCCCCGTGACGCAGGGGCGCGAGAGTGGCGGGGCGCGCCATCGACTCTCGTCACGGCTCAGCCGGGGCCAGTGGCGGCCTGGTCCTACGAGGCGCATGCCCGTGGAAGCGCGGAGATGTGGCAAGCCCGCAGCGTGCTTCCTCAGCGATTCGTCGACGAAGCCGTGGCGGAGGAGACTCTGTGGGAGGTCCAGTCGTCACACGGCTTGGATGTTCGCAGGGCGCTGCAGGATATCCTCCGCCTTCACGACGAGGCCGGCAAGGTCCACAAGGTTCGTTTCCGGTGTAAGTAGCGTTTTCGCCATGCCCTATTTTTTCAAAGGAGGCTTAGCTCTTTTTTCGCAGGAGCTCCGCCAACAGGCGTTCGCGAAGAACGACCAGATCGCGGAGCTGTTGTTGGAGCTCCGCCGTTTGTCGGGGGCGCTCGAGGCTCGAGAGCGCCAGCTGGACGACCTTCGAGGTGCTCGGGACCAGGCCCTCGCCAGGGTCGGGAGAAGGCGAGGTCATCGCCCGCCTCGAAGGCTCGGTCAGCGCTCTTCGCGAGCAGCTCGCGAACCGCAGTGACTGGCTGGAGAACGAGCGGGCCGCGCGTCGCGCGGCGGAGCTGGCGGTCGAGGAGGAGCGGCGTCTCGCGGTCGAGGCTCGAGACCAGCTCGAGCGGGAGCAAACTGCTCGGGCCACGGCGGAGCGGCAGGCTCGAGAGGCGGAGCAGCGGGCCCGAGAGGCGGAGGAGGCTCTCGAGGCTGCTCAGGGACAGGTCGAGGGTAAGCTGATTTGGCTCGAGCTCTGACCCTTTCGTTTCGTTGCTTTTTCGTTTCTGACTGACTTCGTTGGTGCAGCGTTGAAGCAGGCGCTTCAGGCCGAGACCGAGTCGAAGGAGGCCGTGATGGCGGCACAGTCGGCGACCCAGCGCGAGCTCGACGAGCTGGTGCAGGCAGCCTCGGGGGCCTGCTACGAGATTGCTGGCGCCGACGTGCAGTCCGGGAGCTCCCTCGCTAGTCGCCTTCGAGCGCTTGGGGGCCACTTCACTTCGCGCGTGAAGGAGGCCCTTCTGCTTGGAGTTCGGAAGGCGCTTGGAGTGGTTACGACCCACTACCAAGCGGACCTCTCGAAGCTCGCCGCTGGGTACGTCGTCGCCGACGACCTCAACGACGAGGAGGCGGTGGCGGTGATGGACGAGGCCGATGCTGCTGCCGATGGAACGGCGCGGGTGCTTGCCGGCCACTTCGAGGGCGTCCTCTTCCCTGGCGAGGACGGCGGCGGCTGGGACGACCTTGGCGGCGGGGGTGATCCCTGAAAGTCTCGGGCCATCGAGCCCGATTGTAAAGAAGTAGTTTAGAGTTTTTAGACATTTTTAATGTAAGACTGATTCGCTCGTATCTTACTGAACATCGTTTATTTTGCTTTAAACGTGATGTTTTGCTTTTTATGCGGTGTCTTTGCGACGTGCATTAGTCCGATGCTTGTGCCTCGAGAGGAAAGCGTCGCTAGGATCGTTCGTACGTGAATGACTTAGGCGGAGGGAAGTGAGGTGTTGCCGTAGCCTCGAGGCGTAGGCGGACACTCGGCTCAGACGACCCTGCCTCGTCCGTTTCACGCCTAGCGTGTCTCCTTCGAGGTTTCGCAAGGACTTTTTTTTTGAAAAGCGACGATTTTTTCGAGGGTTATCCCCCATGTAGCCCCCGAGGGAGGGATGGCTATACCGAGGGTAGAGCCAAACCTGCCTCGAAGCCCGAAAGGAATAAAAGCTCGTTTTATTTTCTTCCAAACTGTGGGGGTAAAAATATCGACACTTGATTCAAAAATACTTGCACAAATCTAGAGTATGTACAAAGATTTCGAGGGCCGCGGGGCCACTCTAGGGATAGAAACGACGTAGCTGTTGGATGTTCCAGGCGTTCGTGAGAACGTGCCCGTCCTCGTCAGCTAGCTTGTACGTTCCGGGCTTGAGAACTTCGGCGACGATGTACGGCCCCTCCCACGGGGGTGAGAGCTTGTGCCGCCCTCGGTTGTCCTGTCGAAGCCTCAACACGAGGTCTCCTTTGCAGAGGTCTCGGTGCCGGATCCTTCGAGCTTGTTGTCGCCGCAAGCTCTGCTGGTACCTCGCCGAGTGGAGTAGAGCCACGTCTCGAGCCTCGTCGACTTGGTCGAGCGAGTCCTCTCGAACCTGGCAATTTCGCTGCTCTTGGTACGCTCGGAGCCTAGGGGACCCATACTCCAGATCCGTAGGGAGGATGGCCTCTGCCCCAAAGACGAGGAAGTATGGGGAGAACCCTGTTGCTCTGCTTGGGGTTGTTCTCAGACTCCAAATCACCGATGGTAGCTCTTGCACCCACTTGTGTCCAAACTTCTTCAGTTTGTTGTGAATTCTGGGCTTTAGGCCTTGTAGAATCATGTCATTGGCACGTTCTACTTGGCCGTTCGTCTGTGGGTGAGCCACTGCTGACCAATCCACTCGGATGGTGAAATCGTCGCAGAACTTTAAGAACTTCTTTCCCGTGAACTGAGTGCCGTTGTCGGTGATGATGGAGTTGGGAACCCCGAAGCGGTGGATTATATCGGTGAAGAAAAGCACCGCCTGCTCAGACTTGATCCTACTGATGGGTCGAGCCTCGATCCATTTGGAGAATTTGTCGATCGCCACCAGCAGGTGCGTGAAGCCCCCGGGCGCTTTTGCCATTGGTCCGACAAGGTCGAGGCCCCATACGGCAAAAGGCCACGTAATGGGGATGGTTTGCAGCGCTTGAGCGGGTAGGTGCGTCTTGCGCGTAGAACTGGCACCCTTCGCAGGTTCGTACCACTTCCGTAGCATCAGCCACGGCAGTGGGCCAGTAGAAACCTTGTCGAAAGGCATTACCCACGAGCGTGCGTGGGGCGGCGTGATGTCCGCACACGCCTGCGTGAATGTCGAGGATAAGCTCTTTTCCTTCGGGTATCGGGATGCAGCGTTGCAAAACCCCCGAGGCTCCCCGTCGGTACAGTTCCCCCTCGATGATGAGGAACCGTTTAGCTTTCCTCGCTACGCGCCTTGCCTCCGTTCGATCGTTAGGCAAGAAGCCTCCGTCGAGCCAGTCGAGGAACGGGCTCCGCCAATCTCGAGGTGCCGAAACCTCGTCAATTTCCATCGCCTCCGCCTCGTCCTCATCTCCCGAGCAAGCTTCGTATCCCATAGGCTCGTCCTCGTCCGCCAAGAGCTCCGCGCTCGTGGGGTCGAGGGCGGACGTTTGAGCGTCGGGTGTGGTCGAGGCCCGGGCCGAGGTGGCGAGGGTGATCGAGGGTACATCGATGTCTTTGGCAAAAACGTTCGGTGGAACGGTGGCTCGTCCCGACGCGATCTTTGCCAATTCGTCGGCTTCCTCATTGTATCTTCGTGCGATGTGGTGGAGCTCGAGACCGTCGAACTTGTCTTCGAGTTTGCGTACCGCCTGGCAGTAGGCCGCCATTTTTTCGTCATGGCAGCTCGATTCCTTCATCACCTGATCGACGACCAGTTGTGAGTCGCCGCGAATGTCGAGGCGCTTAATGCCGAGCTCGAGTGCGATTTTCAAGCCGGCAAGGAGCGCTTCGTACTCCGCCATGTTGTTGGACGCGGGAAAGTTGAGTTGCACGACATATCGAAGGTGCTCCCCGCGGGGTGAGATGAAGAGTAGGCCGGCGTCGGCGCCGGTCTTCATCACCGACCCATCGAAGTACATTTCCCAGCAGTCGAGGCTGGACTTCGAGGCGGGGAGCTGGGTGTCGGTCCACTCGGCTACGAAGTCAACCAAAGTCTGGGACTTGATGGCTTTTCTCGGCGCGTAAGCGAGGGTCTCCCCCATCAGTTCTGTCGACCATTTCGAGATTCGCCCAGAGACCTCGCGGTTCTGGATGATTTCGCCCAGCGGAAAGGACGACACGACGGTCACCGGATGGGCCTCGAAATAATGTCGCAGCTTGCGTCGAGCCAACACGATGGCGTAGATCAGCTTCTGGATGTGTGGATACCTCGCCTTGGTCTCGGACAAGACCTCACTGATGTAGTACACCGGTCGCTGGACCGGTAGAGAATGTCCTTCCTCGGTCCTTTCTACTACTATGACCGCGCTGACGACTTGAGTCGTTGCTGCGACATAGAGGAGGAGAGGTTCGCCCTCTTTTGGTGAGGTAAGGATCGGCGTGTTCGTTAACGCTGTTTTGAGTCGGTTGAGAGCTTCCTGAGCCTCCGCGGCCCAGGTGAAGTGCTCTGACTTCCTCAAAAGTCGATACAGAGGCAACCCCTTCTCTCCGAGACGAGAGATGAAGCGGCTTAGGGACGCTAGGCAGCCCATTACCCTCTGCACACCCTTTAGGTCGCGGATCGGTTCCATCTGTTGGATGGCCGTGACCTTGTCGGGGTTGGGCTCGATGCCTCGTTCAGAGACGATGAAACCCAAGAGCATTCCTCGAGGCACACCGAAGACGCACTTTTCGGGGTTGAGTCTTACTCCGTGCGCCCTGAGGCAGCTGAACACGACCTCGAGGTCGCGTACCAGGTCGTCCGCCTTCCTGGTTTTTACGACAATGTCGTCGACATACGCTTCTACGGTACGACCTATATGATCCCCGAAGACGCGGAGCATACACCGTTGATACGTGGCCCCGGCGTTTCGAAGGCCGAAGGGCATCGTAACGTAGCAGTACATGCCGAAAGGGGTGATAAAGGAAGTCGCGAGCTGGTCGGACTCCTTCATCTTAATCTGATGGTAGCCGGAGTAGGCATCAAGGAAACATAAAAGTTCGCATCCCGTCGTGGAATCCACAATTTGGTCTATACGTGGTGAAGGAAATGGGGCTTTTGGGCACGCTTTATTCAAGCTGGTGTAATCTACACACATCCTCCACTTCCCACTTTTCTTTTTCACTAGTACAGGATTTGCTAGCCACTCGGGATAAAACACTTCCTTGATGAATCCGGCCTCCAAAAGTTTTGCGTATTTCCTCACCGATCGCCCGCCGTTTCACTTCGTCGAAACGGCGGAGACGTTGCTTGACCGGCTTGGAATGGGGGCGGATATCAAGAGAGTGCTCGGCGACCTCCCTCGGAATGCCTGGCATGTCCGAGGGGCTCCACGCGAAGATGTCTGCGTGAGCGCGGAGACAGTCGACGAGCACTACTTCCTATTTGTCGCTGAGGGAAGAGCTGATCCTCAACACCTTGCCATCGGGGCTGTCGGGGTCGAGGGGAACTGTCTTGGTGTCCTCAGCAGGCGCGAAGCTCCCCTGCTGCCGTTCGTTGGCATCAGGGAGCGTGTTGACGATCGCTTCCAGATCCGCCACGAGGGTCTCATCGAGGGCGAGAGCCTCCGCGAGCTCGATGCTCTCGATGTCGCACACGTAGGCGTGCTCGACCGTCGGGCCGACCGTGATGACTCCGTGAGGCCCTGGCATCTTCATCTTGAGGTAGGTGTAGTTGGGGATGGCCATGAACTTGGCGTAGCATGGCCTTCCCAAGATGGCGTGGTAGGCTCCCTTGAAGCCCACGACCTCGAAGGTGAGCACTTCCTTGCGGAAGTTTGCCGGGGTTCCAAAGCAGACAGGCAGGTCGATCTGCCCGAGGGTTTGGACGCGCTTTCCGGGCGCGACCCCATGGAAGGAGGACTTGTTGGGCCGCAGCTCGTTGGTGCTGATCCCCATAAGTTCCAAAGTTGGAGCGTACAAGATGTTGAGGCTGCTGCCGCCATCCATGAGCACCTTGGAGAAGCGCGTGTTGCCGATGACGGGGTCGACGACGAGAGGATACTGCCCGGGGTTCGGGATATGGTCAGGATGGTCTTCGCGACCGAACGAGATGGTCTCCGATGACCAGTCGAGGTACGAGGGGGTCGCTGGGTGGACCAGCATGACCTCTCGGCGTTCCCTCCTCCGCTGCCGAGGCTTCAAGTTGGCCGCAGGACCTCCCGTGATGAAGAACACGTGTTCCACCTCGGGGTATCCGTCGTCATCCTTGGCGCCACCATCCTTGGGCGGACCGTTATCCTTTCGAGGGATGCGGTTGTAGAACTTCCGCAGCATCTCACACTGCTCGAGGGTGTGAGCGACTGCGGTCTTGTGGTAAGGGCACGGCTTCTTGAGGAGGTCGTCGAAAACACCCCCACCACGCGGGGGACCTCGAGGTCCCTTGTGGTTAGGTTCGACCGCAAGGGCCTCGTCTTCGACGTCGCCCGCTCCACGGGGTGCACGGGGCTTCTTTCCTTTCTTGCCGTGCTTCCGTTTCTTCGAGGGGCCCTTCGCCTTATCGTCCTCCGCGGACGCTTCCTCGGGGCGTTTCCCCTTTTTGTCGTTGAAGATGGCGTTGGCCGCCTCTTCCCCCGACGCGTATTTCGAGGCTATCTCGAATAGCCGGTTCGCGTCGGGGGGTGGGCTCCTCCCCAACTTGCACACCAGGCTATAGCACGTGGTGCTCTCGAGGAAAGAGTGGATGATTTGGTGATCGGTGATGTTGGGAAGTTCGGTGCAGCGCTTGGAGAAGCGCCGGATGAAATCCCTCAACGACTCGCCAGGTTTCTGCCTGCACCCCCGAAGGTCCCATGTGTTTCCAGGGCGCACGTAGGTGCCCTGGAAATTTCCCACGAAGGTCTCGACCAGGTCGTCCCAGTCGCGGATCCGGTTCGGGGGCAGGTGCTAAAGCCATGTCCGCGCGGAATCTGCCAGGTGGAGGGGCAGATTGCGGATGATCATGGCGTCGTCTGTGGCGCCGCCGAGCTGGCACGCTAGGCGGTAGTCATTGAGCCATACCCTGGGGTCCGTTTCCCCAGAGTACTTGGTGATGGTGGTAGGCTGTCGGAAACGAGGGGGAATCGGGGCGGTGCGGATGTTATAGCTGAACACCCGCGTGCCTGTTGGCTCTGGGGCCGGATCCCGGTTCCGCCCAACGTCGGTGCGCCCGCGCTGGTGGGTCCGGTCTCCCTCTCGCCGCCTGATTTCGTTCAGGGTATTGCGAGCGTCGCCATCATCGTCCGTGCCACGGGTGTCCCGGAGGCGTGACCTCGCGGGTTCCCTTGCTGGAAGCGTTCGTGCTTCGAGCGCATGTGGTTCGCTGGCGTGGCGTCGCGACGTGTCGCGGCGGGAGTTGCCCCGGGATTGTGCTCGCGCCCTGCCGTTGGGCCGGGGTGAGCGTACCGAGGATTCCCCTCCTCGTTCGCCCTTCGAGGCTGAGGAGCGTCGAAGGCGGGAGGCTGAGCTCTCGGCATGCTGTCGGGCAGCGTGCTCGACCAGCTTTTGAGCCTCGAGGTGTAGTTTCCGCCCTTCGGGGGTAGCTGCCTCCGGCATGGCTCGGAGCAGCGCGGCCGCCGCGATGAGCTTCTGGCTTGTCCTGGGAGCGAGCTCGTCATCTCTGCCCTCAGCAAGGATGCGGGCCTGAGCCACTCGTCCTGCGTGTCGGGCGTCCGTGCCGCGTTCGTCGCCTTGCTTGGCCGGCTCGCGGTCGGAGCGCGCTGGTGGCGAGACGTTACCACTAGTTTGTGGTAGGTGGCGCGGGTCCCGCTCGTCCTCGGACGGAGAGTGATCTGATGGGTCCGATGGCTGCGCGCCTATCGGATCTATGCCATCGTTGTCCCCCTGGTTGTCACCCCCGCTGTCGTCGTCGGGCGTCGATCCCTCGCTGAGTTGTTCGTTGTTGATGACGAAACACTCCTTGGTTGGGTCATACTCATCATCGGAATACCCGAAGCAGTAATCCGCCGCTGTTTGAAAGGCAATGAAGGCCTCTGGGTCGCGGAGACCCGAGTAGTCCCAACCAAGGCGTCTACGCATAAATGCGTGTTCATCATCGGACTCCGTGCGGGGATAGCCGGGCAATGGATCGGCGAATTCTTGTTCGGAGACTGGGTGGCAGCCAGGCTGGTCGCCATACGCACTCATGGTAGTGCGGATGGAGGAGGCGTACGCATCCGCGGAGTTGCGTAGCCCGTAGGGATAAGAATGCACCGTCGTGGCGCATGATGCAGACATGGGCCCCGGGAGGAAGGGAGCAACCTTCTCCTGTGACCCTGACTGCAGGACGTCCCCTTCCCTTGTGGGATGGGGATCGCCGACGTCGGCGGCGCGCCTTGCAGCGCGCGCTCGTCGTGCGCGAGGTCCGGGACGACTCCGCCGTCGCGGCGCCGCCGGAGACTGTTGATGAGGCTCCGGTTGGTTGCTGGGATCCTCCTGGAGGATGCGCATGTGGTAATCGTCGCCACATGTTTGGAACCGTAAGCTCCCAAACCGGATCTCCTGCCCCGCTGGGAGCAGATTGCTCTCGCCCAGCGGAGGCCGTCCTTCGCCGGAGTTCGCCATCGGGAAAGGGAGTAGTGCAGCGCAGGTCCCCTACCTGGCGCGCCAACTGTCGGTGCCTGTTTTGGTCGCACCGGCACCAACGAGTGATTGCGATGCTAACCACTCGTTTCCCTGATGGCGAGAGTAAGAGACGGAGTTTTATCCTGGTTCCGGCTACTAGGCCGTACGTCCAGCAGTGGTGCGATGCACCGGGTTACGTGTTGCTCGTAGTAGGGGTTTACAAGCAAGGTGGGAGAAGGAGATGAGCTCCTAAGTCCCAGGCTATGGTGTGTGCGTGTGTTGTTGAGACTTGTGTTCTCTGCGTGTCTTGTTGCTTCTTCTTCTTCTTCTCGCCCTTTGCATGGGCTTCCCTCCCCCTTTTATAGACAAGGGGGCGGGGTGCGAGTATATGTGTTTGTCGTTGCGTGCACTGTTCGTCCATGCCGCGCACTGTGTGAGCGGGAATCGCGCCTTCCAACTCTGCCGACGACATGGCAGGGGCTGACGTATCGTCCTTCCTTCTCGTGACAGTTCACGGCGTCGAGGGTGGTGTCTTGCGTACGGCGTTCCATGGTCTCCTTCGAGGCTGCCTTCGAGGGTGGCTGTGCGTCCGTAGGGGGTAAAGTCAAAGGAGTGGTTGGCACAGTGCTGCTGGCAGGGTTAGGTCTGGCGCGCAGTATGGCGCTCAGAGTTCACTGTCGCGAGTGGATTTGACCGATGTCCTCTCCGGAGAGTAGGTGATGGCGTGGGGCAGTGAGCCCTGCTTTTTGACCGCGTCGCAACGACTCTGACGAATCGCGGCGCGTTGGGCGTCGTTCCCGTCGAGGCGGGCTCGAGCTTGGATGGCAAGCTCGAGCTCGCCGACCCTCGAACGAGACGGAAAACACCCCCTCGAGGGTGGGGGTCGTCCTTGAGGCCGCCGAGCCTCGATCGAGACGGAAAACATCCGCTAGAGGGTGGTCGCTTGCCTCGAGCTGGATGGGCGCCGAAGACTTATAGCGATGGCAGGCTTTTGCTGGGCTGTGGTGCCTGGTTGATGTCGCTGTGGGCCTTGATGCCAAGTAGTTTTGGGCCTAGATTGGGGTACCCCTTTGTAGGTGCCCGACAATTCTGATGTAAATCTGATCATTTGTCTTGCATGAACTCTGGCTCAATTAAGCTACCTATGTAGACCAGGCTAAATACTTTACCCTTGAGTGAAAAATTATCAGTACTTCCTAGATATGCTTCTATCTTCCTTGAATCTGTCATTTAAACTTTTCTACAGTTTTAAATTCACGCATTTGATTGGTCTCATGTACTGCTGGTGGGTACATCTGTAAGACTAACAGATTTAAGTGTTCGATACAGGTAGTCTGGTATGTAGTCTATATAGCATAATATTTTATCAGCTTGTTAATTCAGAGCCAGTCCTCAATTTAAATTATTATTATATTAATTTCTTTATGTAATTCCTGCCGAATAAGAAAAAATCGATGCGGCAAAGGAATCTATCTGTAAAGGCCTTACCTTGGTAGTCACAAGTAACAAAGACTTGTAAGCACCCCAATAAGACTAAAACAAAAGCAAATGGCTTCATGCTTTCTGAAGGTATCATTTGTCTCTTTCGTTTTCAGAAACAGAAGCACTGCCTGTGCAAGCTGAATATATGTGCTTGATTCAAACAGAAGACCTCTTGAAGGGAGATCAGTGCTAGACTGCTGTGTCACTGGGGAACAAAAGAAATTGTATTAAGAGGATAACCAGCTGGGAAGAATGGAGAACAGAAATTACTCAGATAAATTCTAACATGGCCCTAATAGGTAGACATGGCTGAATGGTAACCTAACCAGACAAATCATCTGTGTTTTTAGAAATGAAAATTATGGCACGCTTTCTTCAGCAAAACAACATGCTTACATCTCCTTATTGCAATTTTTTCCAGGGATAATCTCCTTCGCAGTCAGATAGATCTTCTCGACCATCACCTTTTGAAACAAGAGTTCTTGGGTATCAATCACTGCACTGTTATATGAAGTTCGAAATGGGAGCGAGGTTCCTCTCTAACCTCAGGTCCATTTGCACTCTGCAGGGTGCAGATTGAGAGGCATCCACGAGTAGCCTTAAAGCTGCTGTTTGGGCTGAAGGGAAATAAGAGACTACAACATGCTCGCATGAGGCTGTTATGGTAGATCCTACCATAGTAGCGATATCTGTACCCATACCGCTCTTATAGGAAGTCCCAGTCAAACAAACAGATAGCCAAAGCAACAGCAGAGCTTACCAAGTAGACCATGCAGGCATCTGGTGCTCCAAGCTTCTTACAGCTTTCTCCTTCCAGGCTTCAGTTTCATCTTGAGAATGAATGAACTCTGAGGTCTGAGCTTAGAAGTCTTGAGCTAGCGGAGACTTTCACTTGAATGGTCTAGAGCAATTGTTGAAGGTTGAAGCAATGGAGTACGTACTTCGCGCCACTTCATTGGCTAACATCTGAGCTCGATTGTGGCATGTGATGTATAATATACAAGCAGGCACTGCTTTCAAATTGACTTCTCAACAGAGTCTCCTTTGTTGGGCTTGTTAAATTATGCGGTGGTACCAGCTCTCATTTGACTCTCTATGCCTGCTAGGCATCCTACCTTATAAAGAGGGCAAACTTTCAAAAAGAGATCGTTGAGTCAATGTAGCAGCCGAACCCTTTTCATGGTATAAAAAATAAAACAGAGTGAAGTCCCTTGGAACATGTTGATATCATAAAAGGACTGCTCAAAGCTTTCAAATCCAACAACCATATGAATGGAATCTTTAGACATGGGGCATAATCTGATGATGGCATTCTGTTCCTCTGAATGATATCCACAATTCATCTCTCTAGTCATTTTGTATATGTACCGAGTGAAATTGCAGGTTTTTCAGTATATTTCTATATTCTGTCAGTTTCATATGCACCTCATTTCCCAAATAAGTCAATAGGAGCAAAGAAACTTCTTTGTAGGCTAAGTTATGTAATGACTAACTCTAGTGAGAAAAGACGGATTGACAGTACATGCCAAGGGTTTGGTAATTGGTATGTATTAGATATGCCCAACTCTCTAGTGTGATGTGAATCTTTTCATCTAGGACTCTGCTGGACTTAATTCGTTCAACTCACTAGCTAGCTGGAGTAGGTATGTATGATCTTTCATTATACATGATGGTATAGAAAGAAAAGGAGAGTATAGAAGCTTCTAAAATCTGGAACAGACCGTTCTCATCTGGTTTCACCAGTCCAGCTGAATTGGAAGTTCAGGTTGAAATGGACAGCTTGGGTGCAATCAATTCAGAGTTCAAAGATACTAACTACTCAGTACTCACTTGAAGCATCAGAGGTTTATCTATCTTAAAAGGCAAGGATCTGAATTTGGTTAAACCTCAGTTCACAGTTCTGCTCCTGAATTTACATTGTGATAATTCTGCTGTCTTAACATTTGCGTTCCTTTAGAACACCAGCATCATTGAACTACATCCTCATTTCGTGCAATTCTGTAATTAATTGTGCATCAAACAAAGTCTAATTTGAAGATGCAAGAGAACAGAAAAATGGCGATATGCTTCTGAATTCCATTCAGGGTCATAGATACAATCATACAATACAGTATCAGATAATTTACTGGGTCATACCTTGGAATTGGAATCTACCTCGTAGCATGGAAGAAAATGAACAATATAGCCCAATAAAATTTCTTGACTTTCTAGAGTTTCAACTTCAAACATTTTATAGGTCATTCAAAGGTGAGCACATTTTTAACAGGCAATCATCCTTCAGCTTGTCTCATAATGAAATGAACAGTCGATGGAAGAGCTTGTTTCAGAAAACAAAATATAATTTCTTCAGATGATCTTGTCGATAATACAAGTTCTTTTGTTTTCAGAACAAAGAGAGATGCATTCTGCTCGTGATAGTTGAGATTCAATTTGTAATACAAGCTAGTGTCATCACTTCATCTAGTCAAATTCTCATCCATAAGAATAAGACCATCTGAAGAAAATCAAAAACCAGGAATCGAATATGCTCCAGTTACATCACTATTGTCCAGCTTGCCAAACTGCATATTATATCCCATTATTCCACCAGGATGTAACCAAAATATTCACCGGAATTAAAACATTTGGCAAAAACAGCCGACGTCAAATATCACCATGAGAACAAATAAAAATCAACCGCGATTGGCGTATCAACATCACAATGGCAGAAGGAATTAAGAACCAACAACAGATGGTCCACAAACAAACACAAAGCTGGGTTAAATAAGCAGCATTGCTATTCCATCAGATAACATTACTGTTCAACAAACCACAGGAGACTTCCTACAGGAGCGAAAACATTCAGAGCATCAAACTACACCACCATAGGAGCGAAAACATTCAGAGCATCAAACTACACCACCATAGCAGCCAAATAGCATAGCTGCCCCGATCAACTGGACATCATGAACAACATTGGTCCATTGGAGTCTAGCTAGTCTAGGATGAGGTGAACTTGGTGACGGCCTTGGTGCCCTCGGAGACGGCATGCTTGGCGAGCTCCCCGGGGAGGACGAGGCGCACGGAGGTCTGGATCTCGCGGGAGGTGATGGTGGGCTTCTTGTTGTACCGCGCGAGCTTGGCCGCCTCCGCCGCCAGCTTCTCGAAGATGTCGTTGATGAAGGAGTTCATGATGGACATGGCCTTGGAGGAGATGCCGATGTCCGGGTGCACCTGCTTCAGGACCTTGAAGATGTAGATCTTGTAGGTCTCCACGCTCTTCTTGGCCTTCTTCTTCCCCTTCTTGCCCTCGCCGCCTTCCTTGCCGGCGGACTTGCCGGCGGGGAGCCGCTTCTCCGCCTTGGGCTTCTTCCCGGCGGGGGCCTTCTCCGCCTTCTCGGTCGCGGGCTCCTCCTCCGCCGGCTTCTTCGCCGCGGGTTTCTTCTCCGCCTTGGGAGCCATCGATTGCTGTGGGTGGGTGAGCGGGTTCGCGGTGGATTGGGAGATTTGGGGAGAAATGCGAGCCGAGGAATGTGTTTTCGTTGGTGGAGGAGATGGGAGGCGGTGGGTTCATTTATAGGGGGGAGAGGCGAGCGCTGATTGGTGGAGGGGGCAGTGCCGCGGATCGCTGGCTTCGAGCGGCATGGGCCGTTGGTGCTTCATCGCACGGACGGTTGCGATGCGGCTTTGCCGCGGATCGCTGACGTAGCGAGGAGGAGGGCGGGAGGGGATATGGAGGAAAAGCTTCGCGGCGCGGGCGCGGGCTGCCAAATTTCTGCCTTTTTTGCTTTGGGTAACGACGGATGCTGAGTTATTTTCGAATTTGGTTGTTTCTAGCGTCATCTTTCAAATTTGTGTTGTGTTTAGTTGAAAAGATAAAAGAAAAACTTTTTTAGAAAACGTGTTCTGTACGGAGAATGAATGAAAAAGTTAAAAAAAAATTTCTAAAAAACATGTTCTAATAAAATTTCTAAAAAACATGTCCTAATAAATATGAAAATTGAAAAGTGCTTTTGAACTAAACACAGCCTATCTTTCAAATGTGCTATGAATTGTGACTGGGCCAAGCGCAGCTTGCGAGGCATGTAGGGCAATCTGGTGGAGCCCCCCTGGTTGTATAAATGGCCTAATATATGTACGTTTAGAAGACGCGTTGTATAGACTCTTATTTCTATTTTTCTTAATGCGAATATATGTAATCTCAGAAAAAAAATCATCATCGGTCACGGCATGTGAGTACCGCAAACAAGGGTCAGTGGAAACTCTTTTAGCGATCCGTCCATAGGTGTGGGGTTAGGACGTGTTTGGTTCATGACCAAAGATTGCCTAGCCATAACTTAGGCGGCCACACAAACTTAGGCCAGTGTTTGGTTGGTAGCCAGATCTTCGACACACCACACCCTAGCTAGTCATTGTTATTTCATTTTTTGTGCCTAAGCTTGCCTAAGGTGTGGCGTCCAAATTGTTCGCCTAACTTTCGGCACACTGCAATTGTGGCTAGGTAATCTTTGGTTATGAACCAAACACGCTCTAGAAGTGAGAACCCCACGCTTACTGATCCGGCCAGAGGTGTAACATGCATTGAGGTTCCAACTATTGTGGTGTTCATGAGACGAAGAGATCTAAGCAGGTTCAGGTTGATGAGAGCTTAAGACCCTACATCATGTATCTGGCTTGTTGTTGTATTGAGTCAAATGCGATCCCCTTATATGATGCACATCTATGCCTATTTATATCATGTTTTCCTGTGGGCCTAGGGAAGGTTTTACCACCTTTGGTGTCAATGCGACGCTATTGTGGGCGTCGGCCTGCTAATGGGCGTGTTCACCTGACATGGCTCTGCTCGATAGGTCTGATCCATCATGTCCAAGGGTCAAGTAGTCACATCCCGGGGTTGTTCGAGAGTCTTCCCGTAGCATCTCGAAGCCTATCTCGATCTACTTCTCGCACGCCATCCGGGATGGCAGATGTATGCTTTCTAGGCCTTCGTGGGTTGGCGCAAGTCGCTATTGGTAGGGTCCCCCTATGATCTAGATGATTTTACAGGGAAGCCACGCCGTTCCTGAGCCCTGTCCAACATTGGCAGGGTGCTAGGTTGGGCGCATTAATTGTGTCATCAAGCCCATTCCATCCCTCTTAAGGGAGAGCCTTGCTCTCGTAGCATCACACCCCTTTTAGAGGGCGTTGTCCAGGTGTCCAGGCATGGGCCATCCGGGTGCGCCCGACCATGTTCCTACGATTAGTCCAACGTCAGGGGAACCCCGGTCATGTGCTGATAGTCGGCCTACTTGATGATCTCATAAACCCTAACCTTCATCGGAGAGTCGTCGAAGCTGAAACTCTTATACACTACAATGTATGTCTGTGCAAGGAGAAAACTCAAAATTCTTAACCTATTAGATGTTGTACCTAGCATGGTCCACCTAGACTTGCTAATTCTCAATTACTAAAGTCATTACCTCGCCAGCCCAGCAAGACTTCCAAAAACACCACTGATTAAATTGCTTGTCTAAGGTGTTTCGACTAGTCTCGATGAAGTTGTCAGGACTACGGAGAAAACCATGATAGAAACCTTCAAGCAATATTTTTAGGTTGTGGTTGAGTGTTTGGGACTAATATTTTAACACACTAATCCTCGTTATGATAACTTTTACTAAGGTATCAAAAAAACTATCGCCTCATTAGAGCCCACCACAAAGGAATATTGCACAAGGGAGAAGCTCTTGGTAGAGTAACTCCAAAGATGGCCACGTGACTTTTCTATGCGTAAGTGGGTCTCCACTCTTGCCCCACCCAGGATGCTCCCGTCATCTTCACTAGGTAGAGCTTCGTCAAATCACAGGTTGTGTTTGGATGTAGATATTCAGGCCATGTTCAGATTCCCAACTATTCACTATTCATTTCAACTTTTCACTATTCATTCCAACTTTTCACTATTCCTCTCTCACAAAACACGTTTCCCAGCGAATGCTACAGTGTTTTTCTTATGCTACAGTGTTTTTTTCTACAATCTAAACACACCCTCAGCCTTCGAATTCTTCACTAGGTAGAGCTTCGTCAAATCACAGGTTGTGTTTGGATGTAGATATTCAGCCTTCGAATTCAGGATTGGAATTGATAGCTCCCAATACCAGCGAGCCATGCACCCTTCCCCTGTGTGGAGGACATGCTCATGAGGTCGACATCTGCATGGTGAGTGAGTGTGTCGACATGCTCTATGCATGAGCCCATGCATATGGACAACGAGGAGCACGCCAACGACATGGCGTGGGCAGAGGATTTGGCGAGAGGTGAGGGAGTGGGGACCAACGGTGATTTGTGATTGGTTGGGTGTGGGACTGTGGACAGAGAATTTATTGGACACCGGTGAGCCCATAAAGATGGCCAAGGAGGAGCACCTAAAGCAATGCGCTTAGCAGCCTAAACTAGCACTAATAAAGGCCTAAACATTTTGCTTTGCCCTAATCTTATCTCAAGCACTTTGGTGGATTGAGCACTAAAATGTTTGTGAAATACAAGGCAATATCTTCAGTGAGGTCAAGTCCAGTTGGAATGGCCAGGCATTGGAGTTTGTGTACACTACAAGGGAGCTGGGCTAATGCTACACTTTTCAGTGCAACACTAAATGTAAAACGTTGCAATACATATGGTTTATTGCAACACTAGCCAATTTTGATTTCTATAGGGTGGCATATTGCAACCAAATGGTGGACCGTTGCAATTTTAATAGTGTGTGTTGCAATAAATCGAATGTATCACAACGCCGATGTGTGTGTTCTAATTATAGTGACGTTGTTGCAGCCTTTTTTGTAAAATTGTTACAACAGTGGACAATATCGCAACTGAAACATAGCGTATAGCGTTGTTATACTTAGTATCAAGTGTTGCGATAGAGTCTATGTTATGGCAACACGAAACTAAAGAGTTGCAAAAGGATTCTTGAATATAGCAACGTAAACAGAGAGCATTGCAAATGAGGGTTTGCTATTGCAACAAAAAAGCGAAGCGTTGCAACGAGTCATAGATATAGCAGCCGCACATCAGCATCTTTTTACCGATGACAATCGCCTGGACAAGATGTTGCAATTGCAGAAGTTGGGTTGAGAGAGTAGGATGCTGCGTTTTTTTTATCTTGCTGAGAATTTATGTGGTGCTGAGAATTCATCTATGTATATTAAATTCTGTTAGACTCAATTTGATGTAACAGTGGATTGGAATGACTATTTTATTTGATGTGAATTGCAATTTTGAGGATGGGCTAAAAAATTATAATTGGAATGGGCTGGAATATAATTTGGTTAGGTTGGAAATTTAGGTCGGGCCTGAAAGATGTGTCCTAAAACTATAGCCCATTATTTAGAATTCTGGTCAGTGCCATGTCAGCGTTCTGGTTGGTGCCACGCCAGCATCCTTGTTGGTGCCACATCAGTGCCCTTGTTGGCGCCACTAGCGTTGCAATACCAAATTAAATTCATTGCATTAAGCATCCATTAAACGTTGCAAATGGGTGTAACCTAGCTAATGCTATATGTGATTCTTACAACACTAGATCGTTGGGATACCATGTACATTATAGCAATAATCTCCAAACATTATTGCGATACCCTTCATGTGTACAGCGACTATCTCCAATAGCATTGCCCTACCCTTCACGTGTATAGCGACGACCTCCGACAGTGTTGCGTTGCCATTCAAGCGTATAGCTATAGATGTACAAATGGGCGGCCCGGCCCGGCCCGGGGTGGCCCGGTAAAAACCGGGCTGGGCCAGGCCCGACCCTACCTCCCACCGGGCCGGGCCGGGCTAGCCTGCGGGCTAAGGTGACGGCCCAAGCCCAGGCCTACGGGCCATTTTTGGGCCGGGCCAGCCCAGAAAGCCCAGCCACATATGGTAGCTGTTGACGCCTTTTCGGGTCAACACATGATAAGCGCTAGATCGCGCGGTAGCCGGAATCTCCTCGTCGGAACTTCTGGACAGGGAGTCAGACCGCCTGTCGCAGGAGGTCAGACCGCCTGTCACAGGGGGTCAGACCGCCTGTAGGCAGAGGCGCCGCGAAAGGCTACGATAGTCGCCTCGGGAGGGACCCCGTCGGAGGCGGCGAACCTAGGGTTGTTCTAAGGTCGGCAAGGCCACCTAGAACGTTCTAAAACGCCATGGAGACGAAGAAGGAAGAAGAGGGGGTTGGAAAAGCTAGGATTTGAGATAAAAGAGTAAAGGTAAATTGATTGTACGATTGGGTAGAGGTCCTCAATCGGCCACGGCCCTTCATAATATAGGGTGGGGTGGTCTTACCCCGTGGGGAGTCAATTGCATAATGAAGTCCCATTAAAATACAACTCTAATTCGGATTAGAACTGCTACAGGCGGTCTGACCTCCTATACAGGCGGTCTCACCGCCTGGGCCCGGGGTTGACCCTTGACAGAGCCATAACTCCATCATCCGGAGTCCAAATCAGGCCATCCACATATGCATTTTGACCTTCTCGACGAGCCCTACACAATGGTGTAGTCAAAATCATATTTTGAGCACTTTCCTACAGGCGGTATAGACCGGCTGTACAGGCGGTCAGACCGTCTGGCCCATTGCCAGACCGGCTACAGGGTACAGCCGGTCAGACCGCTTGTTACAGGCGGTTAGACCGGCTGTTGAGCCAGATCGGCATTCATGCCATTTTTGGTCGTCAACAGTAGCAATGATTACTAGTCTAGTTGCATCGGCTAATACTCTGCAAAGCATATGGTCCTGTGTTGATTCTTGATTGTTTTTTCATTATTTCTTTGTGGATTTTCGTATAGACTTTTTATGCCACCTTAGAAAGCTTTATGGACCTTCTCCAATCTGTATGGCTTTGAAAATCTTTATAATCTACAAAGATACATCTTAACAATTATATCAGTATAGGACAGTTGATGACGTGTAAGAGCTACCTGACATGGCCTTATTGGCATGAGACACTCTAATGTGTTCAAGGGTATGGTAGCATTACTCCCTAATCACCAACAAAAATAATTATACGAATTCCTCGTGTTTTGAGCCAGTATAATCCAATATCAAACACAACCATAAAAATATAGAAGACGAAACAAAGTTATTTACAATATTACCTACCAAGTGTGCTAGATATAGTGGCATCATTGATTGTGTATATCTTAGTTGTGGACGTATCTTTCAAGGTCATGTTCTTACTTCTTAACATTGCAACCACATCCGACATGGTAGGCCTATCCGTTGCATTCTCTTGCACACATAACAACGCAATGTTGATGCACCTCATTATCTCCAGTGTACAACCACCTTTGGCCAATGATGTGTCTACAAGTTCCAACCATCTTTGCTCTTCCCATAGCCACCAAGCCTATGAGATTTTTCATCGTAGAGTATGTAAAAACTGAGGTTACAATACAAGCATAACAAATTTACAAATGTAAATACAGAAAAGACTCACGTATCCAAGTAGATTGAGGAAGTCATCATGGTAATGGAACCCTGAATTTCTTTCTCCAACTATGACCTCAAGAATTAGCACGCCAAAACTAAATACGTCAGATTTTGCGGAGAATAGACCTTCTGAAGCATACTCTGGAGCCATGTATCCACTGAAAGGGCACATATTGCATACATCATAAGATATATAAATTTTGTGTTAAGAGTTGTTGTACTTTGTTAGGCAGTACTTCTTCCATTTATTTTAGTAGGCATATTAGGATTTGAAAATATCTGTGTAGGCATATTTTCAGCATCAATTTCTTTTATCATCAATTGCTTGAAAATAATGTCAGATTTATCTTTGAAATATGAATTTACATTAAGCGTTCGTATAATTTGGCTAACTATTAGTAAAAAATTATGAAATTTGGTGTTTCAAATCCTCATGCTCCGACTAAACACCTAAACACGAAAGGTAGGAGTAACATATATAGAATGAAGTTATGTTGCAAAAGAGCTTACTAAGTGCCGACCACCCTTTTTGTGTTTCCTTCTGTGTCATTTGAGTCAAACATTTTTGCCATCCCAAAATCTAAAATCTTTGGATTCATTTGAAAGTCCAAGAGAATGTTGCTTGCTTTAACATCTCTATGTATAACACGTAACCGAGAGTGTTTATGCAAATATAGAAGTCCTTGTGCAATTCCTTCTATTATCACCAGTCGTTTATCCCAATTTAGTAATGTCCTTCTTGTTTTATCTGTGTACCAATTAAATGTAGAAGCAATAGAGAAAACGTCAAACAAGTTCAGAAGAGTAAACCACATGTGGATAGTGTTGAAATAGTTTTACCTAATATGAAAAAATCCAAGCTTTTATTCTGCAAATATTCATAGACCAGCATTTTCTCCTCCCCTTGAATGCAACATCCCAACAGCCTAACCAGATTTCTGTGCTGGAGTGTGGCTATGAGTTGGACTTCATTTCTGAACTCTGTAAAACCTTGCCCCGAGTGCGAAGCAAGTCCTTTAACAGCTATCTCTAACCCATCAGGAAAACGGCCCTGTAGAAAAGGTTATTATATTGCTCAATTAGAAGCAAACTATGATATTAGTCTTTTTTGCATTATGCTAAAAAACTTAATTTATCTCATATGCATGTTTTCACTACCTTGTAAACAGGACCAAAGCCACCTTGCCCAAGTTTATTTTCTACAGAGAAATTATTCGTAGCTTTGGAAACTTGTAAATAATCGAAATATTTGAACTCTGAGTTGTGCACTTCCATCCCCGCCACTAGCTCGTCATCTTGGTGTACAATGACCTTTGATCTATCCTTTCCACTCCGCTTACCTGTACCAAGAGAGCTGATATAATCCCATTAGTCATGAACTTACAACAATAAACTTAATAAGTAGATGGAGGTAGTAAATTATAAGCAGAACTATTTGTAAAGTTGACCTTTTCTGAGTCTGTTGAATTTGATCAATCCAGAGTAAAAGATAATGCAGAAAAGAACTCCCAGTAGAGAAGAAACAGTGGCCAAGGGCCAAAGTTTGCTTCTAGTATTAGGCCCTGACATGAGGACAAGCCACAATGTTGAAACCATGGCATTTCATTCAACAAAGTCAACCAAAAAGGAAAACGTCTGTGGCAGTGTGGGGACATTTGTTCCGTGATTACATCTTTTCACAAAAAAAGAAAGTCGTTTTTTGTTTTATATGGATTGAGATGTTGTTTTGTAACTCACCTGTCTTAAAACATGGAGGAGTAGACTGCCGGCTACAGTTCAAGTCGTTGCCTATGTAGCTGAAAATAAATACAGCATTACAGTTATTAGTTCAAAACTAAATTAGTAAACATAAAATCGTTCTGTGAACTGCTGTCCTGAAGATGTGACATACTTGTATTGAGCCACCTGGAATAGTTGTTCTGGTATTTCACCACGAAGAGAGTTGTCTGATAGATTACTGCAAAATCAAGTTATGTTATGGCATATCATTATAGTAAGGGCAATCCCAATGCTAGAAACTATCATAGTTTCTATATTTTAGGACATCGTGTCAAGAAACTATCTTCTACAATGCAAAACTTGGTTTCTATATTCTAGGACCCACTTGTCTCTCTCACAGATGGTCATGGTTTGCGTGAAGACTTGATTTCTTAGTTAGATTTGGTTTCTTTATTTTTTCCCAGCTTTCTTCAATAAATGCCCCACCACATCACAATTTTGCTTACATGGCAGCATAATTAATAGCTTTAGACTCTACAATAGAGTCTGCATTGGGACTGCCCTAAACTAATGTTGACATTATTGAACAAATAAAATAGTAGTAAGCACAAAAATGATGACACGTGTCAAGTTCATTGGGTTTATCAGCATGAAAAAGGCTAACTTACATATCATTCAATGATGACAGATTTGAGAGAGAGATTGGTATCTTCCCAGTTAAGGAATTTTCGCTTAGATCCATGTTCAGGATATCACATGGTTAGAGTTATTGACCAACCATGGTAAATGTGTCATGGGTTGACTTACAGGTTTTGAAGTTTTAAAAGTCGACCAAGAGAGCCAGGTATGGTGCCATTAAAATTATTTCTTCCTAGTATTAGAGTTGTCAAACTCGATAGGTTCCCAAGCTCCTCAGGAATTCTTCCACCCATCTGATTCCCATCTAAAAACCTGAAACCATAATATGTAATAATCAGGAAATATATCCATCAGCGATAGAAAAGTGAGCTTTCTGTGTGACTGAAACCTCATTTATGAGGAATAGATGCTTTATATATATAATATATTGTTAAGCTTACAGCTTTTGTAAAGTTGTTAACTTTGCAATGCTCGGCGACAATTCCCCAGCCAAGTCTGTTGAGCTCAAAGTTCTGCAAACACAGAAAACGGAAACAAAGAGATAACCACGTGAAAACAGAAGTGCAGCATTAGAAACTTGTAAAACCGCAAACAGGAGAACAATGTAATCAATTTCTGTTCTATCTAAAAAAACGCTTGTGTAAAGAACAGTTAGTACTCTAAAAAAGCTAAATCCATGGGGGAAGGCAGCGCACCAAGGCGTTGCACATCTAAGGTTGAAAAAAAGACATCGAAGGCCAGCCACCAAGGGACATCACTAAAAGCGATTCAAGGTTGGTAGAACCAAAAATTGGTGAATTGCCACGACGCTACAAGCATGTTATATATCTCACTTAGTATCAATCCCTTCAGATAGAGTTAGCAGAAGGAATCGAGGCTTCTCAATCTTAAAAGGGGGCTTGTCAGAAATGGACGTCAGATTTGAGGACAATCGAGTTAAATAGCCTGAACTTACATTTCAATAACATTTTCGCCTTGACAAATGACATGAGGCCACAAGCATGGAGTCGCTTGGTTGTCCATCCATTCATTTAGGACACCATCACTATCATTTAGCTGCATCCTCATCTCATACAGTGCTTTAACTGTGGATAAAACAAATTTCATTTGCAGGAGTCTGAGCTCAGTAGGTACTAGAGAACACAAGTTGGTGAAATGCTTCTGATTGACATCTATTCAGCATGCCGCATGCAATCTTGATCATTTAACTATGCAAGCCATGCCAAATTGTTGGGCAAGAAAAAGGCCAATACTCAAATAGACATGCTTTTATCTAGCCTGAAAGAAAAACGAAAGAGTAAATGAAGCTATACTCTGCTTCTAGAGTTTCAAATTCAAACTACTCTTCACTTGTACAAAAAGTGGGCACATCTTTGAAGAAAAACGAAAGAGTAAATGAAGCTATACTCTGCTTCTAGAGTTTCAAATTCAAACTACTCTTCACTTGTACAAAAAGTGGGCACATCTTTGATGGATGATTTAGCGTCAAAATAGATAGTCAGTCTATAGATAAAGTTTGAGCCTCTTGTAATGCTTGTCAATTCAGAGTCAAATTCACAATTTAAGTCTATCTATTGATTTATCTAATACCTTCAAAATACCTGTAAACAGATAAAGAATACCTTACCTTGGTAGTCAGAAGTAACAAAAGATTGTAAGAACCCCAATAAAAGTACACCAAAAGCTAATGAGTTCATGGTTTCTGAAAGTATCCTCAGTTTGATTTATATTCAGAAACAGAAGCAGTGTCAGTGTGCTGTGAATCTGTTTGCTTGACTGAAAACAGAGGTCTTCTTGAAATGAGACGAGATGAGAGCTAAATTGTAGACAGCTGCATCACCAAGGAACAAATTAACTGTATAAAGAGGAGAACAAACAAAAAGAATGAAGAACGAAAAGAAAAAAAACTCAGGGAGGATTAAACAAGTTCCTATATGGTAAGCTATACTGGACGGTGACGTGATCAGATAAATGGTCTACTTCAGCATTCCTAAGTGCTTAAGGATCGGGCTGCAAAGTACTAATTTGACTACTACTTCCTCCTTTCCAAAAATGTAGTTCGTTTGATTTTTTCAGCCCTAAATTTGACCGCTCGTCTTATTAAAAAAATATGCAAAATTTCATATTTGTTTTGTTATGACTTGCATTAGTAACCAAAGTTCTTTAAAAAGACCTAAATTCGACTATTTGCACAAATTTTTTAATAGGAAGAGCCGTTAAAGTTGGCGTAAAAAAAGTCAAACAACCTATAATTTGGAACGGATGTAGCAGCACACATATAGTTTCTTGGTATAGTAAATCTGGGTGTCATTTTGTCTCCTTTTGCAATTTTTTTTCTGATGATAATCTCATTTTGCAGTTGAAAAATATCTTACGACTGGTCACTTGTTCGAACAAGAGTTGCCTCACATATAAAAAATTGGTCTACGAATTTGTTGATCAAGATATGCGAGCGAACTTCATCCCTTAAGTTTCCTATCCACTTAGGCCTTGCAGGGTGCAGCTTAAAGGTACTGTTAAGTGCGGTAAGATATTACAATGCTCCTCAGTCGTCTAAACCACAAAACCACTCAAAAAAAGAAACTACAATCGGTGGGAAGACCCCCTGGTTTTTTTTATTAAAAAGGAGAAAGCTTCTTCGGTGAACTACAGCTGGTGAGGAGAAGAGCCTCCTAGTTTTTCATTAAGAAAACCTTCTCTGAGTGTAGAAAACTCCAGAACCCCGGCTACGTCGGTGAGATGATTTTTTTAAACCAGTCCCATAAACCTATTTCCGCGATAAATTAAACCCGGCTATACCATGCAACCCCCCCACCCCGACCTTGTAGAGGAAGCAACTTAGTAACATGCAAGGGATAGTGAAGGGAACTTACAAAGAATAGGGAGGGTGCTTCTCTCTTCAGTCTTCACTCTTCACAACTCTTAGTTGCCGCATAGAATGAATGACACTGAGCTTAGAGAGAAGTACAGGGAACTTATTCTACTATGGTAACTCTTGAGACGTCGGAGAGTCACTTTCAGTTGAACGCGTGAAGTTTTCTCAGAGCAGTCGCTGAAGGTTACTTCTGGCTCTTGCTATTTCATTGAAGGAAAAAGTCCATATTACTCCCCTCAACTATAAGTAAAGTCTACATAAACTCATAAACTATCTTTTGGGTCATTTTACCCCCTAAACTATGTCACTTGGTGTATTATACCCCTAATACAATTTGTTTTTTTTTATTTCTCCATGCACAAGTTGAATTTTAATTTCAAATTTTGTATGATTTTAGTGAACATCACAATGTATGTCAAAAAAATATGTTATGAATTTTTTGTCATTAGTTTTTGTATAATGTCGTATCCTAAGGATTAATTAAATATTAAATATCTTACCCCATCAAAATAATGATAAAAAATCATTTTATATTTTTCTATCATGCATTATGATGTCTACTATCATCTTCCAAAATTTGAACGTAATATGACACTTGTACATGGAAAAATTAAAAAAGACAAATTAGTTTAGGAGGTAAAATAAACCAAAAAATAGTTTAGAGGGTTACGTGGACTTTGCTTATAGTTGAGGTGAGTAATTTAGACTTTTTCCTTCATTTAATAACATCTCAGACCGATTCTCAAATAATACTGTATAGTAGTATATGATAAAAGATCGTTTCAATTGGTTTTTGCTACAACCTCCTACCCAATCTTTGTCTTTTTCCAACAAACTAAGATAAGGATTCTTGAGCTGCAGGAGACTCCCTGAAAGCCGAAGCAGTGAAGTATACGCTTCAGGCCATTTTATTGCGTAACATCTCTGATTGATTAATTGCCAGATATACTTGCTTGATCCGTATTGGTAATTTCAAAGCATTTTTTTTCACGAACAATACCAGATTTTGCTTGTTTTATTGATAGACAAGAGGAGTTTTACAAAGCTCGCCTAGGCGGGAAAGAAAAATAACATCTATTCTCCCAAAAGTACGAACGCTAAAGGGTTCGCGTCTGCCTGGATCTAGATGTTAGCCTCGCACTTAATCTTGGCTAGGAGCGACTGTGTCGAGAGCTCTTTCCTATCAAAGACTCGCACATTTCTCTCCTTCCAAATCTCCCATATTACTAGCATAATAAGGAGCACATCGTCTTCCTCCGGATTCTAGTGGTCGATGAAATGGTCGCCCATCGCTCTTCTGTCGTAGTGGAGGGATTTCAATTTTGGGGTTTTGTCGCACCGCCACTAAGTTCCATATCTATCCCGTGTATCGGCAGCCCACCAAAAGATGGTGGGTTGTTTCCATAGTTTGTCTGTAAAGAGGACACGTCTCTTTGTGATCCCAGATATACTTAGCTAGTCAGTATGAGGTCTACACCAGTTTGGCAAAATTAGCCAGGTGAAGAGTTTGCATTTTGGAGGTGCCTAAATTTTCCAGATGGTATTGAGGTGTGGATTTCAAAGTCTTTGAATCTCTGTAAATACTCTTCGAGTTGAATCAAAGACACCGTCAGTCGTCATAATCTGATAGTGCCGGGTGTCCGAATATTAATTAATTACCCGGCCATTATGCATCTGTCCTGTCAGTAGTAGCAAATTGTTCAGTACACTGCTAGTAGGAGTGTCGGCTTCATAGGCCAGCTCCTCTTCCTCTGGATGAGCATGAGTAGATAAAAATGGAAAAAAGTCATCGTGGAATAAGGTATGTATAATGACCCAATGAAAATGACTCCAGAAAGAAAAATCCGTCAGTACCAGTACATGTCGAGGGTTTGGTGTGCGACATGAAGCTTTTGGATCTTTCAAAAAGACATGAAGCTTTTGCATCTCACAGACGATTCTACAGCCGGTGAAGTCAGGTAACCGGTCCTTCATTCTTGCCGCGCTTCTACAGGATGGAATTCAGTAGACAGAAAAGGCGAGTAGAAATTTCTGTAGACTGGAATCTTGCTCGCCGGTCCGTCCAGCTGAAAAGGCCATCCCGGACGTTGTAGAGCCACAAGGGCCGGGGGCGACGACCTTGACCCCCGTCACGGATCACCCACCCTATCCCGGCGTGTCGATGACGCTGCCCCAGTGGTCACAGCCATAGTTCTACATAGCCTGTTATAGCTTCCGCTATAGCCAGATATATCCTTTAGGAAGAGCAGCCGCTATGTCATTTAGCCCGCTAAAGCCGGCCCACTAATAGCTATAGCCCGCTAAACGCTGTAACTACAGTCCTGCCACTAAATGCTTAGCCCGCTATTTAAAATCTTGGTCACAACTCACAATGTCACACACGACCGGCGGCGCTGGCGCTGCGATGGAGAAATTTTGTCGCGAACGGAGGCGGGCGGGGGAAGGAGGGAAGGGTTGGTGCCTTGGTGGGCCTCTTGGCCTTGTTTGCTTATGGGCTAAGTCTGCATTTCCTTTCTCGAACTTGCTGCTGCTCCTCCACCCTTTTGGGCTTTGATTTTGATTCAACCTTTTCTTTTCTTTTTTCTTTTTTTTGCTTTATTATGTCTTTCACCTTTGAGGCACTATAGTTGAGTTAGAATATGTTAAAGCATAGTTTGGACTAGACAACGGGTCGTGGGAATTAACATGGCATGAGACAAGGTATAATCATGAACGACACAATGGACAATTTCACCAAGTATCAGTGTATCACTATTACGAACAAAAGAATTGAACCAAAAAGATTTGGCAACCACAATAATGCGGAATGGTCTTGTGTGTCTTGTCACACCAATCTACTTTTCTAAATTATGTACGAATCTTCCCCTCATCTCCTTCCTGTTTCTAATTTCTAATACCTGCCCCAGTAACTAACAATCAGATCCTACGCCCCTCTCTCCTTGACGTGACTCGGCGTCCTCCGGTGCCGCCGCAGCGCGCTGATGTGGGTGCCGAGCTCACCATCCCGGTGCAGCACCACGTCAGCATGGACAGCCGAGTTTGGGAACTTCTGGCGGTGCCGGTCTTGGTGGCTCTGTCGCTTCTCCTCCACCGTCGTCTCGATCCTCATGTTCACCTTTTCTCCCTCAGTTGTCTTTCCTTTGTTCTCATTCTTCTCGTTGATGTCCTCCACTATGACAGTGAACACAAACGGGCCAATCTCGAGGTAGTCGTCCATGTCGAGTATGGGCTCGAGGGCTTCAACAACCTCCCTCATGGTGGGCCTGGACTTTGGTTTCTGGCTCAAACACCTGTATGCCACCATAGCAGCCCGTTCGGCCCCTTGGCACGAGTACTGGCACTCCATGCCCGGGTCCATGACCCGGTGAAGCTTGTCGGGCTTCTTGAGGTAGGGCCGGGCCCAGTCCACCAAGCTCTGCTCCCTAGGGCGTCGACTCGTATCAACAGACCGGCGCCCTGATAGGAGCTCCAAGAGCACTACTCCGAAGCTGTACACGTCGCTCTTGGTGGTCAAGTGTCCCGTCATGATGTACTCGGGCGCCGCGTACCCGTTTGTCCCCATGATACGTGTTGTGACGTGGGTCGCGTCACCTTGAAGCCCATCCTTGGCGAGCCCAAAGTCCGACAACTTGGTGTTGTAGTCCTGAAAATCCCAAAGAATCAGATTGAGTTATTAGGCAAAGATCATGCGTGACAATTACAGTGAGATGCATTCAAGGAACTAGAAAGATAAGGCCTCTATCAGACTGTCACTGTCCACGGGCATCAAGTTGTTAAGCTACTCATGCTTTGATGCTAAGAAATATACTAATGCGGTACGGATCAGACAGGTGCGGATTCTTTATTTTTATTTTTATAAGTGTCTATTAGCAATTATTTAGGCAGACTGCTTGAGCTGGGACTGATAGGAACTGGGCATCCAAGAACCTTCCAAGTTGCAATCATGTCGGGGGGCTGGTCTTCTAACGAACCCAGCCAACAATTTTGGAACGCGTGGCAGACGACTCTGAAATCCGTCTCCTATGGACGATCCAGGGTCAAATCTCGAAAACTGGATTTTTCTACTGAATTTCCAAAGATTTTCAGAATTCTATAGCAAAAACATCTGACATTTTTATTCAGCCTCTGAATGTTCAGTAGCTAGTAGCTGCACGGCCCGGTGTCGTCACTATCCTTTTTCTACAGCGATGCGAGAGCTGCCGTACGTCAAAAGCAGGCGTGTGCGTCAGAAGTGACCGTGTGCCTTTCCCCAACGTCGAAACTACTATCCACCAACGCAGGCGCAACGAAAAGAGTACGTGGAATTTTCGGACATGGCTGACGTGGATCGCTCACCTCGTCGAGCAGGACGTTGGACGCCTTGAAGTCGCGGTAGATCACCGGCGTGTCGGCGTCGTGGAGGAACGCGAGCCCCTTCGCCGCGCCGACGGCGATCTGCATCCTCCTCATCCACGGCATCGATCCGTCCAGACCTGCAAGTACACACAACGACGCACTTCCAGTCAGCTTCAATTCACTCGTCCGTCCGTCAACCAACACGGCATCCTGAGTGAAACGAAACGAAACGAAACGAAATAGCAAGGTTGATCGATCGATGACGTACTCTTGAAGAGGTGCTTCTCGAGGCTCCCGTTGCTCATGTACTCGTACACCAGCATCCTATGCTCATCCTCGAAGCAGTACCCAACGAGCTTGACAAGATTCTCATGGCGCAGCTGTCCGAGGAAGAAGACCTCGGCGAGCCACTCCCTGTGCCCCTGCGTGCCACAGTCGAGGTCGAGGTACTTGACGGCCACCTCCTGCGCGTCGAGGCCGGGACGGAGGCCGGCGTCGATGCGGCCCTTGTGGACCGGGCCGAACCCGCCGCAGCCGAGGTAGTTGGCCCGCGAGAACCCGCCCGTGACGGCCCGGAGCTCCGCGTAGGTGAAGGCGTGCAGGTTGGAGGAGCAGCCGGATAGCGTGATGGAGAGGTCCTCTGGCGTGAGGGTTCCCGACGAGCTCAGGCTCGTCAGCGACACCCGCGACGTCGCCGACGAGGAGGACGATGGTGGAAGCAGCCGCTGCCGGTCCCTCCGGCGCGCGCCGCCCCTCCGACGTGGCGCCGGCACGTCGTCGCCGTCCTCCGCCGTGCACCCGTCGCTGCTCACGCAGCAGAGCAACGATCTCCACGGCTGCGCGGCCATCGCGTCCGCCAACTTGAATGTGATGTGCGTGCCTGCGGTTGCTTGGGTTTGGAACTTTGAAGATGAGGGATCGGCGGCGAGAGGGAGACAGAGATAGAGAGATGGGGACTTGGGGGAGAGTTGGGGAAGTGCTCGAGGGTAGTGGCGTTTATATAGCGGCAGAGCGGCAGGGGGGCAGGGCAGCTGGAGGTGGTCGTCCAACCGTGCGGCGTCGTAACGGAACGGAGCTGTGCGCGTACCCTGGCCTGCCCTTGCCTGCCTTGACCCTGTCGCAGGGCGCAGCCACGAAACCGCGGCACCCGCACGCACGCACAGGGCCGAAACGGCGTCAGAGCCCCGAGCACAGTTTTAGCGGAGTGGTTGGGCACTCGGCCCCTCCCCTGCTTTTGGTCCCGGAGGTGGACGTTCGTGGTGGTGGCGGGTGAAAACCTCAGACCAGCCGCGGACGGACGCCTCGTCGTCGTCATCTCCTCCGGTTTGTGAGCTCCAGACCTCCGGATGGGTGGGTGGCGTTCTTCGACTGGTCCTACGATTACCCCGACGGTGACCGGCGAACGGTGCGCCGCCGCGCGCGTCACGTGTGTTTTTCGTCCCCCCGGCGTTACGTGACGCCGAGGAGGACGGACGGGCGGACGCGGTGATAAGTGACAGGGTACGTGGCGGGGGGTGTGAAAGCGCGATGGCTGCGGGACGACGATTATTGACGGACACGAGGAGAACGGTTGCTTGTGGAGGAATCACGCGTGGTACATGCAGATTGCAGAGGATCCACATCCATTCGATCACCGGTCAATATACGAAGAGAAAAGAAAAGCAACGTGCTCGATCGAATCATGTGGGGGGATTTTGCGCCAGTATTTTAACGTTCGGTCAGGTAACTTGCTCTCGCTGGTGCTCCTCTTGTGGTTCAGGATAGTAGAAGCTATAGCTAAGCTACAAGATGCAAAGCCGATGAGGTGAGCGAAAACGTTAGCTCCATCTAGCGGCTACTACCTGAAGCAGCCGGCAGCGCAGCCAGGCATCAGCAACGGAATCAGATTCCCCGGACGATCCTTCCTTCTTCCTGATCCAACGACGATGACACATGGGAGGAGCTCTACTAGAGGAGAAATAATGTCGTGTGGCCAGGCAGGTGCCAGGGAGGAGTTGCACGTACGCCATGATTGAGATGAACAGTTCACAGTCTGGTGTGGTGCTGTCCGAACGGAGAAGGCCGGCCCTGCGATGCGGACACGATCTCGTCTGAGATTCTACAGGATAAGGGCGAGGGAGGGAGGAGGACATGGCGCGGCACCTTGTCTTCCGTTGCACTGGCACCCCAATCATGGCGGTTCGTGGAGCACGTCTTGGGGTCCTGGCAAAAATCGAGACCTCCAGATTAGCTGTTGGCTCACCGGGATCCAGCCCTACCTGTCGTGTTTTTCGAATTCGTCTCTGCAATTGTTTTCATTCCCCGGGTATACTAGACAGTAGTAGACTTGTGTGTGCGCGCCTGCTGGAGTGCTGGGGTTGGGGTTGGGGCACAGCTCACACGGTCGCCGATATAGAATGTCCTGGGGACGATCTTTAAAAGAAAATGTCATGGGGATCAGTTATGCCACCCTCATTCCGATAAAGAATGTTCCGGGCTTCGCACAGATTCTTCCATTATCCCTTGATCCGTGCCGTCGTGTTCTTGCGCCGGAAGAACATCTTTCCCGTAGCTAGAAACGTCTCGGGCGCCCCGGCCGGTTGCTTCAGCCGCGACGCAAAGCGCCATCGCCAGTAGACCTCGCAAGTAGCTCGTCCTTAGGGGGCAAGAAATGGAACATGCAGTGACGAAAGGATTTCGCTCTGGTCGGATGAGTCGATTCCCTTTTCCGTTTGCCTGTCAAGTGTCCAGGCAGAGTGACGGAAGGATCGGTGCTGAAAATTCTGCCAGCCGCGGTGACGATCGATCGATGCAAATTCGTCGTTGAAGCATCAACGTGTTTGTTTCGGGCCTTTTTTTTAGGAGGGGTGTCGAAGAACTTGTGTGCTCTATCTTTTGTACTTATAGTATACGGGAGCAGAGACGACGTATCTCTTGCGAGTTGACGTTTTACCCTCTCTTTTGCGAAGTGGTTGAGGACTTGTTATGTTTATGCCAATGCCATTGCCCTTTCGAAAGAATGAGAGGAACAGTGGATGTCTGGATGATAGCTGAACGCTGACGAAACGTATCTCTTGCAAGGCCCGAGTTTTTTTTTTATATCGAGGCCCGATATATCGAGACCGTATGCAAATTGGAGAAATGTTTAATGATCGTTAGCAGCTTTACAAGTAGCACTGTGGCAACAGCTGGTAGGACAAGTGGGTCACCGGTGGCTGGGTCATGCCGTCATGGGTCATGCAGTCAACCGTTACTACAGCAATTTCTTTTTTTGCAAAAAAAGAAAACAAAAGAAGAGAACTAAACTGTACATACTCCGTATTCCACGGTTTAGAAATTGACAGCTTCTCCACGACTGAAGTGAAGTACTTCTTCGACACATGGAATTTTGCCTCTGCAAAAAAAGAAAGAAAAAACAGCAAAGACAGTGGAATACAAGATGCCCGGGGCGACCAGCAGCCGGCCGGCCGAGGGCGGGCCAGGCAGCCAGCCAGCCAGGAATACGCCGCGCATTTTCTCGGGCCCTGCACTGCACGCACCTGCGCTCTCCCGACCCGCACGCACGCAGGCGAAGGATTCGTTGCAACGAAGCGGGCAATCATGGGGGCCTCGAGAGCCGAAAGCGACGCCGCGCGCGCAGCGCAGCCCCCCTGAGCTGACCCTGACGCCCGAGCACGCGTCGAGCATCCGCCTCCGCGCATCGTGGCTTCGTGGGGTTCGCCGCTCGGCGCGCCGCGAAGAAACGTGCCGAAATGGGGGCGGACGCACGGCCCGGCTCGGCCGTGCTTCGATGACCGTGACCCTGCCTCGCTCGCGCCGCCGGCGATGCACACCGTGCGATGCAATGCCAAATGCCAGCAGCCAGAGTGCCTCAATCACACGATGGTCGCAAGCAGAAATTTTGTGGTGCCTGGAGTAAGCTGCAGCACGATACTGACGCATGCTCGCCACTGCTACAACATTCCCTTTCAACCTTTCCCCCAAAAAAGCACTCCTTTTTTTTTTCCTTGAAGACCAAAAACAGGTTGCCCTATTTCTTGTTCTTTTGCCCCCATGATGAAATGCACGCAGCTCACGGTGGTGGATGCCAATATGACATACCCCATATAATAAGCACGTAAAAAGGCGGAAACCAAGTTATTATACGCCTCCATATTGGAAGAATGGCATTCCTTTTTTCCTTTTGAGCCAGTGATTGCATTAACCATCAACAACGAAAACACACGAATATACAATGCATATATCATATCAGAAGAGAAGAAAAAAAAACGTGCAAAATAAAATGTTGACGGGACGGCGACCGTGATGACAGACAGTGAATACGGACATGATTGGAGGGTGGTGGGGCCGCTACAGTATCTCTGCTCTGCTCTCCAATTTGCAATTGACAGAGAGATTTCGGGCCTTCTCAGCTCGCCAGTGACGGGCCCGATCGCCACGGCGGAGGTTCACGCGCCAGCTGTGCACAGGCACGCACGCCCTTCTAGTGTAGGGCTTCCTCTAATCCTCTTGTTATATCGATGGCGTCGCGATTGGAAACTTTCAAGGTGCGTTTCTTGACCAGCTAGCGTGATCCGTGATCGCTATTTCAATTCCAAACTGGGGATTTGAATAGTTCGTAAATGCGAGATATTTTTTGCCAACCGATGGGCATCTTTTCTTTAGCACGTTGCTGTACAGACCAGATGGGGCCTTGGAAGTTACACTGACAGCTACAGTACGTAGCGACCGGAATGGAATATATATATATATATATATATATATATATATATATATATATATATATATTCTGCTATAATTTTGACATACGGAAGCAGGGAAAAATCTTAATCGTCTTATACTCTTATCATGATCGTTGGTGACTGGCTTTACTCACCGAGTGCGACGCGCCCAAATGCCCAAAACCACATCTCGTCCGGCCACTATGCGCGACGTTTGCCACTTGCCAGTTTGGAAGTGATTGGGGGTCGGAGTTCACGTACGGCCTCGGTGATTCGTGCGGCCATCACCGAACCTGAAAACGACGCCAGCGAAGTGGAGAGCCGGTTCAGACAAAGGCAGTCAGGTGATGTCAGGAAAGCTTCCAGGGCTGGATCGGACGAGTCCCTGTTGGAAAATGTCGTGGTACGGCGACTCTCGGAATCCACGAACGGCGCTGGAAAAATCTGACCGAGAAATATTATGCTCACCACGGTATAAAGAATTCACTGAATCTTTTGTTTGTATTTCTCTGTTCCCTTATGGCGATCCATTCATGGTGTATCTCTCACTCTTTTTTTTTTTTTTTGCAAATCGCACAGTACAGACGCAGACACTCATATACACGTACGCACACTGCCCCTACAAACATACGCACGCAACCCTACCCCCCTATGAGCACCTCCGAAAGACTGGGCCGGCAAATCCTCCAAATTGACGAAGTCACCACAGGCGCCTCGCTATCGACGGGCACGTCGCCTACCACTGAAAGAATAGCGCCGGTTAAATCATGGAATAAATCCAGAAAAATGCGAGCACCAGTGCCGAGTCCAGGACTCGAAGCTTGATGGGCTGGTTCCACCACAAGGAACCTTGCCAGCTGAGCTAGAGCTCAGTTCGCTCATGGTGTATCTCTTGTTTGCCTCATCTTGTGGTGTTACACTGAACTAGCATGTCATCTAGTGGTATTTGTTTTTTTTCCTTTTGCTCATATGCTTTGCATGTGCCATGCGGATAAATCCAACTAGTCTTTTACTCTTTCCAAGTGCAGGGATTGTTTTATGTTTTACTGAGAAAGTGGTGTAAACTCAAGGAACACGTTATCAAGAGTTTCTGTTGATTGACCTGGAATGAGCCCATCTAGTAGCAAGAATATGAAAGCAAATGGCTTTAGTAGGGTTCTTATTACTATTTTTATTCTTTATTTTTGAATCCGCGTAGGATTAGTTGGATGAACAATTCCGCAGTGTCCAAAGTACACTACATGTTGAGAGACCTCAGGATAACTAATCCAATGACGTAGTTGGTGTTCAAAAACAAAGATAAAATCACCATTAGTTGAGGCAAGCTTTAGACTTCCATATGTCATTCCCACAACTCTGCTTTCTGAACTTTGAAGTCTGCTGAACCCATGTTCAAAAGTGATAAAACTTTTGGTACATGGTAAAAATTACCGATATACAGAAACACTACAAATATAATTTGTCCTATATATAAGCAGCATTCAGTACTCACGGTTTAGCTGCTATTTTCAAAGTACAAGAAACTCTTCTTTTTCTTTATTATGCATTCTACTGGTGGTAACAACGGCATATATCGTTTTCAACTTTTTGATCGATGTGGCAATACTCATGTTGCAACAGAAATTTCTTTTTTATGGTTTGAAGATGATCAATACCTATCTGAACAGCAGTTAGTACAATAATTTCGCTTTGGAAGAAAGCCAAAGAAGCGATGCTAGTCACAATTCCTTCCATTATTAGGACTAGCGTTTTAGAAGCTGATTAGCCAGTGTCATTATCGTGTCGCACATCACATCAAGTTGCAAAAATATCTTGCGATCTCCTGGACCATGGAAGTCGCTAAAGAAGAATGCTGAGCCACGAAAAACGGTTCAGAGCTTGAAAATTCATGGTTAGGTGGTTCCAATTTCCGTGGTTGCGAAGGAAACTCATCATGTAGAAATGGAGTGGTAAGTACTAAGAACTAACTGAACCTGAAACAGCTACAGTTGTTTGGAGAACCCAAAATATACTAGTTACTGTCCACAAGCTTGGCCAGCTCAGAGCCTCAGACATGAGACGTGTGTCCGATTTTTTTTTTCAAAAAACCTGCAAATATCTAAGAAAATTGTATTTTTGAAGAGGAAATTGCAAAAACAAAATTGATGGTGACACTGGAAATAAATCCAAAATACTTCAGCAATAATAGATCTTCCGGTAATAAATGTTCAAATTTTTGTACGTAGAATGTGTCACTGCTACTTACAAAATGATTTGTAGTAGCGCACCTCATTTTTGTTATAGGATATGGTCCCCTCCCGCTTTTATGCATGTGCATTGTGGTAATTCATCTGGTCCTAAACAATCTATTTTAGGGCCGCGGTTCGGTTCATGTTTCGACCCACTCCTAAGAATGCCGTATGCTACTTGCAGATTATACTCATACACTATGCTTAAATAACTTGGCAAAAAGACGAATAAAAGGAAGTGTTAAATGTTCTTTCAACATTCTCGATGAAACTATACAATATCTTTTCTTTGATTGCTATTATATAGCTAAATTCATTTGGAGAGTGGTACAAGTATCTTTTAATCTAACCCCTCCATTCAGTATTGAACATATGTTTGGCGACTGTCTAGAAGGGTTAGATAGGAAATTACAATACAAAATCTTGGTTGGAACATGCACAAGTTGTAACTTCGATACAGGTGATTTAAAGCGGAACATATTAGATTCACTCATGGACACTGTTGCATAATAAGAAAAAGGACCCCCAATTCCAATGGGGGTATCGTGTGCTTGAAACAACAGTTGTGGGCATTTTGTCTAGGCATGACTGACGGTTTGGTAATAGAATTTTGTTTTAAATTAGCGGATATGGTTGTGCGGTGTCTTTCTTATGTCATTTGAAATTTTGTGGATCACTGGATTTTATAATAACAATAGCTATAGCATTGATTGATGAAATAACGGCCGGAATATTGAAATATATTCTCTTTTCTGAAAAAAATGGTGCCTTTTGTGTTTTCTCCTTTGGAAGGAATGCATCATGCTCCCATAACCTGCTAGTAAGTCTTAACTTGTCAAGCAAAGGAACACGGGTCGAGAGCTGCCGGAAAACAAAGTCCAAATGTCCGAATTGTTCTATAGTGTCCTAGATTTATAATTATGTCATCGATGACGTGCATCAGACCAATACGATTCTTTGTTAGGTTTCTTGTAATTTTATCATCGCTGACATGTAACCAAACAGTATCATTCTTCGTCCATCAGGATTCACGAGACTTTCTATTTCAGGTTGGTTATCATTCTGACCAGGTACGCAGGTTAGCAAACTCTTTCCTTGTCTCTCAAGTCTCCGGCCAAGTTACTTAATGAACTTACTCAATGATATCATGAGCTGATAAGAAGAGATACCGTTATAATTTGTTACAAGGACACGGGAGTACGGATGATTTATGCGGTGACATAATCACTCATGAGTTATGATGAACATCAAGTTAGAAAGTCTGTACCTTTTGAACATTAATTAGAAGACTCTTGCAATTGCAATATATACCAACATCATGCTTCGATGGACTCAAATCCCAAACAAATATAACAAAATGGCATGCAATCAGGTAGTGGAAAAACTTCAAATTTCTTCCAACACAAAAAAAGGCCTAGACATGTTTGCTTTCCTAAACGAAAAAGGAAACAGGAGATTTTGCCCTCCAAATTCAGTCATGATGGGCCATTGATCTCATCGGTTTCGTCAGTTGAACATTAAACAAAAACTAAATGAGAAATTTGGAGCCCCGAAGGAATAATAATGCTATGTCCGTTCCCATGTTTTTGTGATCCGAAGTTCCGAACAGCACTTTAATAGTGATTTGGTCACCAACTACATTCATGCCCTTAAAGAAAATGGACGCAGACCAAGCACCAGCACGAAGCAAACGTTGACATATCAAAATGCAGAGTTTTAAACTACCAGCTTGGCTAGAACAGTAAGACTAAATCTCCCAAAGAGAATTTTTGTGTTCTTAGTTTAATCGCCCTTACGCTGCTTGCTTTTGCAGCGGCCGCGGTTTCCTTGGATTATACACGGCCGTGGTTTTCACGTGGACTCACCCTGTTGAAAACCTGCCGAGAGGTGATTCAGATGATCATCGATCGACCGGTTAGGTGAGACCAAAACCTGCACTGCCTGGCGAGATCACCGTGTAGCCGTGGTGATATGATACTAGACTGGTTTCTGCTTGGAGGTTGAAAACATCGACCTTTTGCTTGTGTATTTGTGATCCGGTTTGAAGCTGGAGGCAGAAGTCAGCTAGCTAGGCGAACAACGTCTAATGCATTTCTTTTTTATTTTAACTGTGTGTGTGGGGACATTTGGCTATGTTCAGATAACGACCCGCACAGATACAGTTTTGTTAACTGAACAAAAGAAAATGAAAAGTTCCTAATTAAGATCCAGTCACGCAAATGTCATATGCGGCTGAGCGATAGATTTGCATTTGCATCTGCTTCCTGCATGCCGAGTGCTGCATGGGAGCAATCATTTGCAAGAACAGCATTCGCGCTCACTCTGCCAGAGAGAATCCGTTGTCTGTCTGCCCATGCGCACGTCTGTCTGATCGGCTGATCCCATGCGCACGGGGACAGATCGCAGGCGGCGGCAGCAGCATCGCAGCAACTGCCGCACGTGCTCATTGGCAGTGACAGGTGGCACCAGCGCCTCCGTGGCACCAACTGATTTGACGGAAGACCCATCGGCCATGGCAATCTGCACGTACGCGAGGCTTTGCGGGAATCACTGGAGGAAGCTTCTTCTGGATTTGGAGTGGAAAGCTGGCAAGTGGCATGCACGAGCTCACTCAGATGTCAGATCAGATGACTGTATCAGGAAATGACGACATGACACCGATACAATCTGAGAGTATCATGGAGCATGGAAGGTGGGAACTGGGAAGGTTCTATAGGTTCAGATAACCTGCCTGGAAGCGCCCTGCTGAGTGGAGAGTTTAGAATTTATGATTAATCGGGACGGAGCCAGAAATCATATAGTAATGATGATTGATGAACTACAAATAGGTTTGTGATGGGCAACCATGCCAACTTTTGCATTAGATTGAGATTGGCAAATAAAATGTTCCTAGAAAGGTGTGCATGGAGCATCAAGGGGCCATGGCTCTCCCTAGCCCTTCTGCTAGCAGGACCAGACTCTGTTTTTGGTGCTAGCATCAAGTGGCTTGCTGGGAAAGTGGCTTTTTGTTTGTTAAAGATGTTATTCGAAGGCCTCGCATATGAGACTCACATGTCAGGTTCACGTCAACGCGAAATTAGCATGGCACACAAGCAATTTAACACGAGTTATGGAGATTTGGACTCAGATATATCGATTAGTAAGTTTAGTGACCTCAGTGTGCATTTTAAGAGTTTGAGGACCGGGATGACACCTTCTCCAAGTTCGAAGACCGTGGTACACTTTATTCTTTTTTTAATCATTTCATGTGTACTCAAATCCATGAGGAAATGAACAAGTGAAAAAGAAAAAAAAATCTCTATCCCTACCGGGACCTATCCTGTCTTATCCATCCTAAGGCAGTGTTCTACAACAAGTTTTACTTATTCAACAAGTTTTTACTATTCACCCCCCTCACAGAACACGCTTACCAGTACACTATTTACCTAAAACTATTTTTTCTCCCACCCAATAAACACACAGCTTAAGTGTTCGGTAGTGCTGGCCGCGCTGCACCTGCAACAGCTAGGTACATGAACAAAAATAGCTGCGCTGTTTTGGTTGAGATGCAGTTGAACAGCTGGTTGTACAGCCACGCAGAAGTGCAAGCCGTAACCCAAAATAATTCCCAATTGCTGGTATCTCCAAACGCCACCTCCGTGCGAAGTACTTGGAGATGTGCCTTGCCCGAGTCAATTCGGGCCCAAGATTGGGTTATGAAAGAGAAGAGACAAGACCCGCCGACAGCACCAAAAAGAAAGGGCCTGGTTCGTTTCTAACGGGCCGCGTCTGCTCCAGTGCGCCCGACTTCTTGCTCTCTATTTCGTGGGCGTGAATCCATCAAAACATAATTCCGGGCCGTATGAGAATTGGATCCAGGCCCATAACCTAACCTCCCTCCGCCTCCAGTAATTAATCGCCGTTATTATTCTGCTACACTGCGTGTCTGCGCCCCACCTCGTCGGAGTCGGACAACCACCGCCTTGCCCTTCCTCCGTCACTCCCCCGGTTGCGTTCCTCCCCCCTACCGGCCGTTGGACTCGAGGACTGGGGAGAAGAGCCACTCGATCTGACGAGGGAGACGTCCCAGACCTTGGCTTCAGGTACAGTACGGAGCGTTTTCCCCTGACCCCTCCCGCGTCGGTCATTTATTGGTAGGCTGATGGTTTTTTTTTTCCTCTTCGTTTCTCTTTGATCTCATCGAAGAGCGGAGCGGCGGGTGGCGCCCAAGCTCCTCGCTACGAATCCGCGGCGGCGGAGGTTCGATTCGGCGACGAGAGGCTGCGGCAGAGGCCCCACTCGGCGGCCGGTGAGTTTCCCCTCTCAACGCGCGCTCTCGCTCCATGCGCTCAGGGAGTTTCCTGCACCGGCTATTTTCGACGGGGTTTTCGAGTGGTCGGGATCGAAAAGTGGAAGGGATGCAGCTTGTTTCCATAGTCGTGAAGGTTGGATGTGGTAGCGCAATTCTCGCTTTGTTACTTCCCTTCCCCGTTAGATTCGGTTTGGGTGCGATCCCGTTGAGCGCCAGATTGTATGAGCTCGTTTATGATTGTCGACGGACGGTTTTCTTTTATAAACAGAGCATGGATTCAAATGACGGATAGGTTAAGATGGAAAGGATTGCTTAGTGATGATTTTCTGCTGCAGTTATTACTTGTCTAGATTTTGTGCTCCTGGTGATCTTGGAGCATTTAGTAGCATGTTTAATTGGGTGATTTGATTCCACTTACAACCTCAAGCTGTGTGGGTTATCTTGATTCAGTTTGGGAAAAAAAAATGTTAATCTCTTTGTTCTGTAATGTAATGTTGCATGATAGGTGCTTTTGGTCGAACTTTTTAGGATTATTGGTAAAGCATCAAAACTTCTGTATCTCAAATTCAAAGTGAACTAGATTGCTTGCAAAGTGCTTTGTGAGTGAGCATATGGTGGAAGGGTCACTGATTGCTAAAATGTCAACAAAATGTCCTTTCCCCATAAAGTTTTTGTGCACAACGATTTTTACTAGTCAGCAGTTAGCAGGTGCAAGGCAGACTTGATCCTATTTATGGTTGGCAACCTAAATTCATTAAATCGTCAAAAAGGAAATGTATAGAATTGGTTATCTTTTTCTTTTACATATCTGGCACCTTTACATATTTTTTTTGGAAAATGTTGCGTGTTACTATGTGTTCAAGTATGGCTCTAACATTACCTTTTCTGAAACAGGTTTACTGTCAACATTTTGGCTCTAACATTACCTTTTCTGAAACAGGTTTACTGTCAACATTTTGGCTCTAACATTACCTTTTCTGAAACAGGTTTACTGTCAACATTCTTCTTACTTTTTATATGGATGGTTGCATACATCGGCTTTGAAGAGAAGAATTTTTTATGTTACTGAACTGAAGTACAGAACATAAATGAAGGGATGAGGTTTGGAAGTGTAAATGGTTTGCGGTTCAAGCAACTTAAGCTTGTCATTCTTGCATTTTTCATGTTGTTTCTTCTTTGGAAATGGGAGAAAGGCACATACTATGATTCTGGAATCCTCCAACCAGATCCATTGGTTTTGACTCGTCCAGGTCATTAAAAGCACACAGAAACATTTTATCTTAAATTTCTTCGATCTCTATCTCTATCTCTATCTCTATCCTCATTTTCTTTAAAACTTCTGCAGCTAACTCAAAGTTTGTAGATCAGCATACATCTTCAGAAGAAGACTTTCCAAGTGCGGACCCATTGCCTCAGTCAGTAGTTAAAGTAGAAAAGCAAATTACTGCTGCATCACCGCCATTGACTGTGGTAGGCTATTCTGTTGATGATGCAGATGAAAATGAAATGCCACCTCCTGAGAAGAAAGGTTTTTACTCTACTTGTGTGCCTGCCTGAGAAACCATGGATTTATTTCTTCCGCGGGCATGCAAATGTGTTTGTTTTATACATTGGCATATTCCTTTTCTATGTAATTAATGCACAAGATTATTTTCTGTTCAGTCTACTTGTACATTAGTTGGCACACGGGTTGCCTGCCTCTAGATTTCTATCTGACATTTGCTTCATCTACCCTACAGAATGTAACTACAGGAATGGAAAGTGGGTTTCAGACAATCGTCGACCACTATACTCAGGATTTGGCTGTAAACAGTGGCTTTCGGAGAGTTGGTCCTGCATATTAACCCAGCGCACAGATTTTGCATATGAAAAATTTAGATGGCAGCCAGAAGCCTGTGAGATGCCAGAGTTTGAGGCCTCTGAGTTCTTGAGGAGGTACATGACCACTGCCAGTCCAAGATGAATTTGGAGATGGCATACACTGCACTCTTTGGCCTGTGAATACATCTCTCAGTCAATTGGTAAATACTAATTTGGACATATTTCAGAATGCAGGATAAAACCATTGCTTATGTGGGTGATTCTTTAGGGAGGCAGATGTTTCAATCAATGATGTGTATGGTAACTGCTGGAAAACAGATGCCGGATGTGGAAGATGTTGGAGCTGAATACGGCTTTGTATTAGCACCAGGTGCAAAAAGACCAGATGGCTGGGCCTATCGGTTCCCGAGCACTAACACGACAATTTTGTACCATTGGTCATCAACACTCTGTGATTTGGAACCTCTGAACCCATCAGATCGTGCAACCAGTTATGCCATGCACCTTGATCGTCCACCTGCTTTTCTGAAGAACAACCTTCACAGGTTCCATGTCCTTATTCTTAACACCGGTCACCACTGGAATCGGGGGAAGCTAAGAGCAAATAAATGGGAGATGTATCTTGGTGGAGCGCCAAACAAAAACCGGAACATCGCTGTCATCTGGAAGGCCAAAAATTTCACCATCCACAGTGTCGTCAAGTGGCTGGATGCTCAGCTCCCACACCACCCCCAGCTGAAAGTGTTCTACAGATCAATATCACCTCGGCACTTCTTTAATGGGGATTGGAACACTGGGGGGCGATGCGATAACACAAATCCTTTGGCCAAAGGAAGTGGCATTCACTTGAACCATTCCGAGGACACTGATGCTGAGGGTGCGGTGAGGGGTACCAGGATCAAACTGCTGGATGTCACTGCCCTATCGCGTCTGAGGGATGAGGGCCATATATCACGGTATAGCATCAAGGCCACGCCGGGCGTTCAAGATTGCTTGCACTGGTGCCTTCCTGGTGTACCAGATACGTGGAATGAGATTCTTGCCGCCCAGCTATAGCCTGTAGCTTGTTGGACGACTGAAGCTGTTGTATACAGTAATTGTTAGTACCTCTTAGGCTTTACTGAAGAGTTCTTAAGCTGCTGAATTGCTGATAGGAAAACACCAAGCGGCAGTAGATCTGGTTGTCTGGAAGCATGATTTGTTGTAACTCGTAACTATATAGAGGCTTCTTTTGTTGTGTAAGTAACTGTTGTATTTCCTCAGATTATGGCCATCGTTGTTTGGAATATTGGACTCAAGTCGTTAGCTAGAAATTCTTAAAGTGGACGATGCTGGCTGTAATAGCATCGATTCCTCTGGCCCTGGGGAGTCTGTTACTGAATAGGGGTAATATGCATTGTCTGATCTATGTGGTTGCCAATGCGTACAACGAAGTTTGTCGTTATGCTTTGTTTCACCACTATTATGGTATAAGCGCACAGTTTGTCAGCCAGTTCAAGATGTTCTGGATGCAGTAGTATCCGTTGAGCAGTCATGAGTCATGATACAAAATTTATTTGTCCTGACCAGGAGGCTCTCGTCCGAACAAAGGGAGGTGCTCTTGATAATTATCCCTAAGGAATAGGATTTTGTAATCAAAAGTACAGAGTTGCAGGGACATTTCACTTGTAAAGTTAAAAGTGCAGTTAACCTGCTTTTTTTTTCATTTTCTTGTGACAAGTACAGTTAACCTGTTAAGTGCCGGGCTTGTTACTTTTGCGATAAGCAGCGAACCTATCTTGCTTGCTGATTACTAAAGCCTCTCGTAACCCCGCTCTAATATTCTATTACTAATTTATCGTCACGTTACGATCGACGCACCGACCATATGCGTTGCCCCCATGCCGGGCCCGCAGGCCCCAGGGTCTTATCAGCTACGCCATCAGCCATCAGGTGATGGCAAATTGGAAGATAACTACTTATTACGCCATCAGTACTAATCTATTCAGCACGTCCACAAGTTCAGGGCTTGGCTGATGCCGCTGTGCGTGCCGAAACCTCTGCCGCGAGCCCGCTGATGATGACGCGGGCGAAAGAGGCTTGAGCATGCAGCAGCAGCCGCAGCGACGAGAAGGCTCGGCGCGACGGCCGGACCAGACCCAATCATGCGCTCGACGCGAGTGGTGGACGTGCGTTTCCTTGTGATTTCTGGGTCGTAGCCTCTCAGGGGACGTTGTCAGGGCCGGATCAGGGGGTATTTAGTTGGAAGAAAAAAATTACTTTTTCTAGATAAACAATGTGTTGGGAAACGTGTTTTGTGAGAAAAATGAATAAAATGAATAGTAAAAAAAGTACTTTTGGGTGGAACTAAACAGGGCCAGATATCCATGGCCAAAGGCACTCAGAACAGGCTCTAGAACGGTTTTTGACAGGCACAAGGTGCAGTTTTGCGAGTATTTTGTGTGTGCTCTAAAAGCCTGTTTCTAGAAGAGGAAGGGAGGTGAATCGGTTGCTTGTCGAGTACTGGCTGACGTACAGGTATTGGAAGGCATACCTAGGTGGCGGTACAGACAGGAGACACGCATCGGTCTTGCCTGGCTGCCTTGATCCTTCTGCCCCTCCTTGGGAGCTGGAGTAGATCATATCATGTCCCCCTATTCCCAACAAAACAGTGGAAACATTTCACAACCAGGGTATCGCTAGGACGCCTAGCTTGGACGGATGTAGTTTCATTTAAATATGGGGCGGATTTAGCTAGGTTCACGCCTTCGTTTAGAATCGTTTCGGTGCGCGTCACCTCCTAGCTCCAACTGTCAAATAGGAGTATTGTTCTATCTCGAAGATTATAGATGTTATCTAAAAGATATTACTAAAACTAATTTCTTTAATACATTAGTATCTCTAAGATATCTTATCATTCTTAAATTGTAGTTGTGATGGCCGCGGGCGCTGATGCACGAGGCAATGTTACTCAAAGCAGACACTGTTGTACAAGATATAGCGTTTCTTTCGGGTAGATTTAAGCGACTCTTGTCTGGAGACTATCATTATATCTACAATGCGAAAACAATGATATGTAATGTTTATAATCTCACGTGATTTGCGATCGAGAGTTTGTCACTGTGTCACATGTACGTTCGGGCACATATGTGGTCGTGGTCCGTGGTCGCCCAGGCTATAGAATACTCCCCCGAGCGTGGCACACGCGTGACGCGAGAAGCGGCCGCCGTGTCACGCGCGCCGTGCGTGCCCCCGCGACGTGGCGCCGCTCGGGAAGGCACGAGACGCGCGTCGAGGTCGCGGGCTCGCCGCAGAGCGACACCGACCCGGGACGGGCTTGGCACGTTTCATGGCCAACGGTAACCGGTGTACTAGTTTGGAATCTGGAACCCGCCCGTACCTTTCGGGCTTTCGGCAGCACTGCGCCATACACTACCTCCGTGCCATCTTCACGACTCACGAGCCTGTGCAGTTTCTGCACTGACCCTTTGCTTTGCTTTGCGAGGAAACTTCATGGAGATCCCTTTTCGCTTTTTACAAGGGAATCATTCTAGACTTGTTTAGATGATAGATATTCGCTATTCTTTTCATCTCATCCATCACATTATTTTATATGTTTTTCTCACTATTTATTGTTACAGTATATATCTGCTACAGTAAATCTCCACCAACTAAACACCCTCTCTGTAAGAAAACGCTGTTATTCTTCTATGGAGTTTTAGGATGACGTACTTTTGCAGGAACGTCAGTTTTCGGTCTCATTCGGAGCACGAATGATTAACTCATGTTTCCTCTTGGAAAACAAAATATATAACTATTGATTCACTCCACTGTTATGTTACGCCTCTAGGCCAATGCTTGCAAGTCCGAAATGAGTTGAACTTATCCTTGTAGGTCTTTTTCTTCTATAAGACTCATCTTAATGCAAGGTTTTATAGTGATGTTTCCAAGATAGACATATAAGCAAGAAGATTATGAAATAGTGTTTGAAACTATCTCTTCCCATGCAAAAGTTTATATTGTGGTTTACTGTTTGAGCTTATTCCCTCCGTTCCTAAATAATTGTCATTTTCGCTTGCGAGAAAGAACTTTAACAAGAAAATATATATAAATATATTAAAGTCTACTATGGTACAGATTAATTATCATTAAATAGATATTTGAATCCATTTTTTTATAAAATTTATTTGGGTATCCAAATGTTGCATATATTTGTATAAATCTATTCAAACTTACTGTATGAATATATTCTAACTTTTTTTATTGCCATGAAATTAAATCGCAAATATACATCGATCCTTCTCTATAGCTCTTTCAAACTTTGTATCCTCTAGCAATTGCACTAGCTTTTGGACATGCCACATCGAACGGAGATGCAACCAACAGAGAACGCCTTTACCTTCTTACGGCAGAGATCCTTATCTTGACTTTGCTCACCTAGCTTTCGTTGTCACTCTTGTCAATCCACCTCATTCATGAACCGTTGTTACTGCCAAGTCAATCTACCATTATCGCCGATTTTCCTTCTAAACATAGAAGTGGTTAGGATCATATACGGTTCTAAAGTATTTCTCGCAGAATCTAACAAATAGGGTATTGGATTGGATTTTTTGTTATAGCATTTTGTAATCATACGGCATGTCCGCATGTGGCTAGAGAAAGGGAGCGGTAGGTTTCTGTTTCTTCTTTCTCTCTCCACCATGTATCATAAATACTAAGACGATTTACGGTAGAGACATCTAGCGGCACTGTTAGGCAGTCCTAACTCCTAAGTTGGTCTATCATCACTGATGTTTCTCTCGGAGCCTAAGCTTAGTTAGAGCATATTTGTAAATGGGTCCCTACTCTAATTTTAGAAGTGCACAAAAAAACCGTCTCTAGTGGAGCTCCTAAACTCCCTCCTATTTTACATGTTCTTCTAAATTTTTCCTCTAAGCCCTTAGATTTGGGAGCCTCTCATCCCCCCTCCCCAAACCATGGATCTCATCAATTTTTATGTCTCATAGGAGTTTTTTTATACCCCACAAGAGTATGGATGCATGTCTCACCTAAACTTTACATGCGGACTTGTAAAATAGAATTTGAGAGCTCAATTTATACGAGCCCCTGTAGATGCTCTTAGAGGCTTCTATGGTTTTGCCGCCGTTTCTCATAGAAACAAAAACGTTTGATTGGATTTTCTTGTAGCATCTTGTATGATCATGAGCCATCACGAGTTGACGAGTCTTTTATTCCCTCGTGGACTACCAACAGCTGCGGCCTCCGGAATAGATTACCGTGTCGCGCTGGGAAGGAACAGATCTTATCCGAAAATAGCCCAGAATCGGATGAGGTAAAACCAGGCCATGTTCAGATTTCCAACAATTCACTATTCATTCCAATTTTTCACTATTCAGGCCATGTTCAGATCCCCAACTATTCACTGTTTATTCCAACTTTTCACTATTCATTCCAACTTTTCACTATTCCTTCCTCAAAAAACACGTTTCTCAGCGAATGCTACAATGTTTTTCTTACGCTACAGTGTTTTTTCCTACAATCTAAACACACCCTCATTTCAATGTTTTACTATTCCTCCCTCACAAAACACGTTTCCCAGCGAATGCTACAGTGTTTTTCTTATGCTATAGTGTTTTTTCCTACAATCTAAACACACCCTAAGGCCATGTTCAGATTCCCAACTATTCACTATTCATTCCAACTTTTCACTATTCATTCCAACTTTTCACTATTCCCCCTCACAAAACACGTTTCCCAGTGAATGCTACAGTGTTTTTCTTATGCTACAGTGTTTTTTCCTACAATCTAAACACACCCTAAGGTGAATTCCGGCTGGATTGGCACGGGGGCAGTTTCGCCATTCCCCTCCGCGCACGGCTATTGTTGGTGTGAATGCCCCCCGTCCCCAGATTCTTCCTCACGCACCCGAAATCCACACCTCACAAACCTCGCAGCGGAGGCTACCCAGAAAAAACACGCGCGGGCAGGAGGCAACCGCCCCCCCTTGTGCGCGTCCTCATCCTCCTCTTAATCCCGCGGATTCGCCAGCGTAATCTCACCTGCGCCGTGCTCCGACGCCGAATTCGTGCTCTCCAGCCTCGATTCCCACCCCGCCTCGTCCGCTGCCGCTGCGTCGCGAGCTTGAGTCGATTAAAGCGGGCTGCTTTTGCTTGATTTGGTTCGTGTCCGCGCGCGGAGCTGCGAGCTGTCCGGGATTGAATTGAGGCCTCCCAGGGTCGGAGCTGGAGCTGCGGATTGAGTGCTGTTCTGCTCCGAGTTGCTGATTGGAGCCCGGCTTGGATTGTGGGGTGGTGGTTGAAGGTCTGCTCGGCTTCCGGCGACCATGTCCGTCCCGGCGATAGCCGTGTACACCAGCCCGCCGGGCGCCGTCCACGCGCCCCCGGAGCACGACGCGAGCTCTCGCGGCACCGCGCCGTGCTCGGCCGCGGCGGCGTCCCCGTCGGCGGCGAGCTCGCACCGCCACGCGGCCGTCGCGGGGGGGCTGTCATGCCTCTTCTCGTCCCCGTGCGCGGCGCCGCGCGCCACGGGGCACGAGGAGCTCGGCGCGCTGTGGCACGACAGATCCGACGACACGGCGGTCCTCCCGGTCGGCGCTGGCTTCGGCGGCGGGGGCTACTCGTACCCCCAGTCGTCGTCGTCGTCGTCCCCGTCGCCGTTCAAGCTGCGGGACCACCTCCACCGCAGCCCGGTGCCGCTGTTCCACAGCCCGACCACCTCGCCGGCGTCCAGGAGCCCGTCCGCCTCGTGGCTCGCCGGCCGCGAGCGCGACCGGCTCTTCTCTAACTTCGTGCGGAACGCGCTGGGCTCCTGCATTGACTACGCGCCTGTCACCAGCCTGCCGCTGGGCGTCCCCGCGGCCGCTGGTGTCGATGCCGCCGAGCTGGCCTTTGAGCTTGACGAGAGCCTCTCTGAGGCGGAGCCGTCTTGCGAACCTTATGCTCATGAACTCCTCGCCGGTGCTCAAGCTCGCCACCGCATCTTCCGCGACGAGCTTGTCGTCAAGGCCTTCTTCGAAGCCGAGCGGGCACACCGTGGTCAGGTAAACTGTGGATCCCCAAGAAGATGCACTAAACTCCAATCGATGCTTCGCCATTGGCATCTTTTGTGTTAAACCTTGTGGCGTTTGTGCTTTGGTTGTGTGATCAGAAGCGGGCTAGTGGCGACCCGTACTTGCAGCATTGTGTGGAAACAGCAGTGCATCTGGCCAAAATCGGTGCAAACGCGACTGTGGTGTCTGCTGGCCTTCTCCATGACACAATTGATGATTCGTTCATGGACTATGATCATATCTTCCGGATGTTTGGCGCTGGTGTGGCCGATCTTGTTGAAGGGGTATGGACTTTTTGTTTACTCTATCTTGATCAGTATTTTAGATGGGGGATCCCCTGTATTTTACTGAAGGTTTTGGCTGGATCTGCATCTAGCCTGCTAGTTATTCAAGTTATCTAGATTGCCTGTTTAATTTGAAAAGTCAATGAGTCATGTCCTCCTTTTACTTAACATATGGATTGCTTTACTACCAAGTAAACAAAGTTCTCATTGACGCAAAGATTAATGGACTCACCTTGGAAGCTTCTATCCTGGGCTACTTATTTGTTTATAAGCTGTAGGCCACAAAAATCAACTTGTGCTGAAGTTTCTTAGTTAACAAGTCCAACGAATTCATTCTTTAACATACTTCCTCAACTCACTACCAAGAAGAGAGGCAAGCGCTCTGACCTCTTCCTTGTATTCAATGTTTTCTGTTGCATGGTCCCCAAAGTTCGTCAGCATAGTTGATCATTCAATCAGAAATCAACAGTTCTGGCCTCCATTAACTTTCCTGATCCCTGTTCGACAGAAATTTCATTTTGTTATATATGTTAATCACTTAACCCTTGTAATCCAGTTTTATAAATGGCCACACAGAATCTTTCATTTCTTGTTCTTTGCGAATGAATTTGCCATGCCATCTTTTTCCACTTTTGATCACATCCAGTTGATAAAAACTGTGTTGGTAATTCTGCTGCAAGCCCATGAACTAATAATTATTTATTCAGGTTTCAAAGTTGAGCCATTTGAGCAAACTTGCTCGGGACAACAATACTGCGAGTCGGACTGTTGAAGCAGATCGCCTGCATACAATGTTTCTTGCAATGGCTGATGCACGAGCTGTTCTGATAAAGCTAGCAGATCGTCTTCACAACATGAAGACGATAGAAGCTTTGCCTTTGGTTAAGCAACAAAGGTTTGCTAAAGAGACCATGGAAATATTTGTGCCGTTGGCCAACAGGTTAGGCATTAATAGCTGGAAAGACCAGTTGGAAAATATTTGCTTCAAACACTTGAATCCAGAGCAGCACAAGGAGCTTTCCTCTAAACTTGTGATGTCTTTTGATGAAGCACTCCTAACCTCTACTCTAGATAAACTGGATAAAGGTCTCAGAGATGAAGGTATTTCATATCACAGTCTTTCTGGGAGGCACAAGAGTCTCTACAGTATATACTCGAAGATGATAAAGTATGTCGTCGTTCTATTGGTTACATTATCTGCAGTTGAGTAGTTAATACAGCTGGCAATCGCAATACCTACTCTTAACCATGCTTATGATTTGTACAGGAAGAACTTAACGATGGATGATGTCCATGACATCCATGGTCTGCGGCTTGTTGTTGAGACAGAGCAAGATTGTTATCGAGCACTTGACATTGTCCACAAACTGTGGCCCCGAGTCACTGGAAGATTTAAAGACTATATATCACATCCGAAAATGAATGGGTATGCAGAACAAAAATTTGACCAACTTTTGGAAAAAAAAACTCTACTGGAATATATGCTGATTTACTACCTGCAGGTATCGATCGTTGCACACTGTCATCATGTGTGATGGTGTCCATCCATTTGAGATCCAGATCCGAACAAAGGAAATGCATCTGCAGGCAGAATATGGATTTGCCGCACACTGGAGCTACAAAGAAGGTGGTTGCAGGCACTCCTTTGTGCTCCAAATGGTGGAATGGGCAAGGTGGGTGCTCACGTGGCAATGCGAGGCAATGAGCAAAGAGCGGCCCTCAGCTCTAACCAGCTCTGTCGGGATTAGGCCACCGTGTCCTTTTCCCCTGCATACAGAGGATTGCCCTTATTCTTACAGCAAGCAGTGTAACCATGAAGGTCCCATATTTGTGATCATGCTTAACCACGATAAGGTACGTCTCAGTTATCTCATTTTGAGATTTATAAGTGGTTGAATAATCTTGCAACACAAAAAGTGTTGTCCTTTCTGATGTCTTAAAAAACTATATCTGCAATTCAGATGTCTGTCCAAGAGCTCCCGGCAAACTCGACAGTAGTTGATCTAATGGAACGAGTTGGGGCCATCAGTCCAAGATGGAGCCCTTACAGCTTTCCACTGAAAGAGGAGCTGCGGCCGAGGATTAACCACAAACCCATAAGTGATCCGAACCGGAAGCTCAGCATGGGTGATGTGGTGGAGCTGACGCCTGCGCTCCCACACAAGTCACTGACTGAGTACCGGGAGGAGATCCAGCGTATGTACGAACGTGGTGGGTTCGCCCTCGCCATCACCCCCAGAAGCTGACACCTCATGCCCGTGTTAACCTGCTGTTGTACAATACCCTGTAAATATGAACTAATTCCTTGAAGCAGAGCAAGCCCAGATGAACAAAACTCCCAAATGAATTATCAAATGGTTCGGGGGGTATTGATCCAGGACGCTGCTGTCTGTAACTCTTTACCAGTTGATGAACTACTGAAACGTGCCTCAGATCCTCCAAAGAATCAGGAGAATACTGAAGGACTTGTGGTATCCTTGTGCATCACTGGCATCACTTGTACATTTTTCTTTGTGCTGCGATGGCGCTGCTTCTGAACTTTCCCGGCGAAGGATGCCAGATGCATCGACTTGGCTGGCATGTTCGCATCCACGCGTGCTCTCTGTGGAGGAGGATTCTTTCAGCAGAATATTCTGGTGGGTTTTCTTGTGTGTGGCTGATTCTGTTGGACAAATTCGTGGGCACTCAGCAGCTGGTGGATGAACCTAGGATTGTTGGTTCTGGGGATGACAGCTCCGCCAGACAAATGCTGTGGACAGGAACCAACCAGGGTCTGCAACAGATCAAAAGCCAGTTAAAACTCTGAACATCTGCTGCTGGAGGATCAATGATATATTGAGCCATGCATGAGCCATCCCGGTAGACGGTAGTAAACCTGCCAATGCCAGCGGCGCTACCTGCCGAGGAGAAGAGGACCTCGGCTTGTGCCCTTCTTCGCTGCGCGGCGCCTCCAGCCGCCAGCGCCGGGAGGCGCATGGCGTCGCAAGGAGACGAGGGAGAGAACGCAGCCTGAGCCGTGTCCACGGCCGCACGGGGATGGTGAGGGTGGGGGACGGAGCAACCGAGGAAGGCCAGCTGCGTGCTGGCTCTGCATTTGAAGCCGGCCCATGGTAAACCCGAACACGGAGACGGCCCATGGTAAACCCGAACACGGGTGCGATTGTGTGGTGGACTGGTGGGCTCAGTGTTCCTTTGCTGCTTTGTTGATTTGAACGATGAAGGCCCGTGAAAACAGTGGCCTAATTTTGTCTTCTGGTCCGTGTACTCAGATGGGCTACCATACGCCCCACGAAGCCGGAGCAAACAACTTTCCTATCAAAACATCCAATGACAATCAAGCTATTGCCGGAGTCTTGATATTGTCGAACTTGATGACTGAATAATTTTGACCATCGAAGTATAAAATCAAACAAACTTTGCATATATTTTTTATTTTTCTAAAAACAATAAAATATGGTTTAACATCTAAAATCTATAACTAATCTATTTAAATAAAAAAACATGTAAATAGTACATAAATTTCCGTTGCATGAATCCTTCAGGTCAATATCCTAATCCGTTATAGCATCAAATGATGATTTAATTAAACAATGGATATGATTACAAGCAGTAAAACACTAGCAAAAGGAATAAATAAGATTAAGATAACTCTAAATAGAGCATGCTCAATAGATTTTATTCTTTTGAGAAATTTCTATACATGTTCCATATTTCTCTGATATAAAACAAATTAGTTATGAGTTTTAAGATAATAAATCAAATTATATTATTTTTAGAAAATATACATATATGAAAAACCACCTTTGAAACCATATACAACCAAATTTGTCCAGTTTTCATATTTTGATGCTCAAAGATTTCCGGTCTTCGAGTTTGATGGCTAAAACCAAAATTTGATATTAGTTTGATAGTCAAAAATGGATTTTTTCTGAATAAAAGCAATGACTAGAAAAGGAGATCAGAGCAAAAAAGAAAAGAAGAAGAAGAAGAAGAAGAAGAAGAAGAAGAAGAAGAAGAAGAAGAAGAAGAAGAAGAAGAATTGTCGTTTCTCTCATGCAAAATGGTCCTATTGGCTCATATAAGTGTTAGGCTTGGCTCATATAAGTGATCGGCTAATGTCATTAATTTCGTCTCTTCCCATTTTGTTAGTGTAAATATCACGAGTTTCCATCCCTTTATTTTTCTTCCAAATTCATCCAGACCCACCAAACTTTTATGTTTTTGACTTGAAATGGGGCATCCCTATAACACTTCATCAATAGAAACGGTGGCAATTGGGGGCGATGACATAGAGGGGCTTAATGTGTCTGGCTGAAAGTGTAGCTCTGGATAGTTTCACTCCGTGCTAATGGTTAAAACAACTTAATGATGATGTTCTATTTAAAATTGAGGTTCGAAGGTCAACAATAAGGTGGAAGTTTTCATTGGTCACCATAGGGTGGCAATTGGAGGCGATAACACAAAGTCTATGTGACTCATTAACACAAAAGCTAAGTGACTCACTATGTGTTATCCGGATAGTTCCATCCTATGTTAATTATAATAGCTAACATAGCTTAATCGAGATGTTCTCTGCGAAGTTTCTACAAAAAAACCTGTAACAAAAAATTTAAAATCTCACAGCAAACCTGTAACAAAGATTTGAAATCTCTACGGAATATTCAACAAGAGCAGCACGCAGTAAACCTAACCTAAGATTTGCTTGGTGGCACGCAAGAAAAGGCGATAAGAAGCGATAAGCCTCGTCAGCTAGGCATCGCCATCACGAAGCAGTTGTTTCTCCCAAAACTAAATTAGAAAAAAAGGCCACGGAAACAAATCCACTCGCCGCGAAAAGCCTTTTGTTTCCCCTTCCAGTGCCTCGTCCGGTCGTCCCGTCCCCTCGCGCGCCCCCGGCGACGCTGCCCTGCGTGCGTGCGCGTGGCGACTCGCTCGGCGGCCCGCGACCCACGCCACGCGATCGGGGCCGTCGGTTCCGGCGGCGGACGGATGCCGGTGGACGTCGAGGCGGCGATGGCCCCGCCCCCGCCGGCGTCGGCGTGCAGCTCGTCGTCGATAGGGAGGGACAGCGACGAGTGCCCGCCACAGGGGAAAGAGGAGGAAGGGGAGGTGCAGAGCGCGTTCATGGGAGGAGGAGGGGGCGGGCTCGCGGGGTTGGAGGCATTGGAGGAGGCGCTCCCCATTCGGTGAGTTATTGCCAGTTTATTTCATTCGTTTACTGTTCCATTAAAAAAAATCCATTCGTTTATTGCTATTGAGGATGTTTACTGATCTGAGATGCGGAGGAAAACATGGACTCTAATTTGCTTGGTTGGTGAACTAGCCATTGTTTTCTGTGGCTTAGTTCCCCCCAAAAATATGATTCTGTCTCCGGGATTAGCCTATTGGAATTGGTAGGTGTTACTGTGTGGATTGACTCCTTTTCTTTTCTTTTCCCGTGATATGCACTGCGCACTGTTATTTTTGAATTCAATGAGTATTTTGGAGATATTACCATGGCAAATTCAGAACTGAGGAGGGAAATTTGAGATCAAAAGTAGCCTTGGATGTGTGGTAGTAGAAATCTAGAAATCCTATTGTCTTTAGGTGCTTTGGATAATAGACCATATTTTTCTGTTGTGGTAGCTAGGCTGCAGGTTGTTCTTATTTATTCTGGATAATTCTGTCGTGTCAGATTTATGTGGTGCGGAATGCTCCACTGTCTCCTTTGACCAGTGATTGAAGAGGACTTCTTACCTTTTCCATTTGTGAGATGACAAGTATTTGCGTATAGAAATAAATAAGAATGCCAGCATCTCAACAAGTTTAATGAACAATCAAATATTTTCAAAGCTAAATGTAGAATATGGAAATGAATTAATATACTGGAATATCTAGCGTGGGAAATGCATATGGTAATCATGGCACATTTTGGTTGAATTATTAAGTGACTGAAAAGGACCTGCCTCACATGGTACCAACCAATCTTAAGAAGCAACTTTCAATTGAGAAGGACTGCAGTGGTTTGAGTGTCTCCGAGCCACGGAACACCAATTATTGGCTTATGAAACACTCAACATTATCATCCATACGCTTCGGTATTAGTACAAACTCTTATTAATAGTACATGAACACAAAGGTGGGCTGTTTTGTTTTGCCCCTATCATGTCTTTTGTCTTCCCAGGTCTGGAATTAGCATATTCTACATGTGTTGTTTAGTCAAAACACAAACAGTCTCTTCTCAAAACTGAGATCCCCTGTTATCTACATGACTACAGTATATTTTAAATGTTAATTAGCATCCTTAATTCTATATGTAGTGGGATATGTTTCCTGGTAAAATTAAGAAACTAGCATTGCGGTGTTATTATTTTTGCATGGACCATTGTAATGTCACTTCTCAATTCAATCATCATGTAGTTAACTTTTGCTATAAACATGGTTGCTCGTTGCATCCATGATGGCTTTTTTGATATATTGCCTTTTTGACTTCGAAATCTTTCCTTGGGCAGACGCAGCATATCTAAATTCTACAACGGTAAATCCAAATCCTTTGCATGCCTCAAAGAAGCTATAACATCTTCTGGTTCTGCAAAAGACATCAGTAAAGCAGATAATTCATACTCCAGAAAACGGAAGAATCTCCTTGCCTACAACATCATGTATGGAAATTCACATGATACAGCAGCCGCTCAGGTTTACGAAACCACGCCTCCTAAGAGGCTTGCTAGTTTGAGCAGAAACTCTTTGGCGACCTTGGCTAGTAGCAGTTCCAGGAGCAGCAGCAGTATCAGCATTGCAGAGAACGAGCTGCCTGAGCAGCTCCATGCTCCGTTGTCACCTGATGATTTTATATCTACACCACGATCAGGAACTCGAGCGCCTGATGAATCATCTGCGCCTATGAGGTCATTATCAATGATGGACTTGCATCGTCTGCATAGATCAAGTTCCTCGGTTCGTCTTAAAGATAAGGAGGATTAGATTAAAATTTAGAGGATTTTCCATTTCATTTTGTTGTCTTTTTTCTTTGAGGCTTGAGGTTTCTAGTACTGTCTTCCCTACTATATATATCTAAGGTTGGCACGAAGGTTTATGGATCAATAAGAGAGCACGTCAAGTTTGGTGAGGAGGTATATGTGTGTTTGTAAAATAGTTGGTTCCTCTGTTGTAAATTAGCATAATATACTAATACGGAAGGCATAAACTAGCCTTTACTCATGTAACAGCTGTAAATTAACATATTATACCTTTTCTTCATTGTCATGCATAAATCAAAAATTCAATAGTGTAATTTCGATAATGATATATATGGCTACAGATTGCCTGATTTTTGAGTTGCAAGGGTGATCGTTGATGTGTATTGATAGTCGACACCCACCATTGGTCAGCAAGATTTAACTACCTCATGGGAATTCTAACTATTAGCTAACCAAGAGTATTAAAATTGGCATCCATCGATCAGATATCGATAGAACCAGATGGAATAGCTTCATACATATATACAGACGATTAAATCATAACGAATATAACAAAGCAAGCAGGAAAAAAAAAGTTCAACGGAGGTACTATATTTACATTATCCAAAGCTGGTTTATATCAAGAGGAAACTCACGAGCCCTCTTCTCTCAAACACTCATACTCTCTATAGGTTACTGATACCGCGTCGCTACACTCCAGGAATTGCTTTGCGGCCATTATAGGCGTCATAAGGGGGCATGAAATTCCACAGATCACCAATGAAGAAATCATCCTGGTCGTCAACAGCCCCGATGTCCCAGGTCCCTGCGCCATCTTCCCCGCCGACCAGTGAGGTCCTTTCATCTTCCCCGCCGAGCAGTGAGGTCCTTTCAGCATCAGCGGCGGCGACGGCGCCACCAGTTGCGCCACCCTGCTGGCCCTCTACTAGATCCAGGAGATCTTCCACTGTGAACATGTTGTTGTCACAGGTCCCCTCGCCACCTCCCTCACCGATCAGTAAGGTCTCTGTAGCATCAGCGGTTGCGGCGCCACCAGTTGCTCCACCCTGCTGGCCCTCTGCTAGATCCAGGGGATCTTCCACAGTGAACTTGTTGTTGTCCCAGGTCCCCTCATCACCTTCCTCACCTGTCTCCGAGGTCTCTGCAGCATCAGCGGCGGCGGCGGCGGCGCCACCGGTTGCGCCACCCTGCTGGTCTGCTAGACCCAGGAGATCTTCCACCGTGAACATGTTGTTATCACATATCCCCTTGTCACCTTCCCCACCGATCACCGAAGTCTTTGCAGCATCGGCGGCTGCGGCAGTGCCACCGGCTGCGCCACCTTGCTGGTCTGCTAGACCAAGGAGATCTTCCACCGTGAACATGTTGTTATCACATATCCCCTCATCACCTTCCCCACCCGTCAGCGAGGTCTCTGCAACATCAGCTGCGGCGGCGGCGCCACCAGTTGAGCCATCCTGCTGGCCGTCTTCTTGACCCAGGAGCTCTTCCAGCGTGAACATTGTGTTCTCCCCATACTGATCATCAGGAGACATCTCTGCAACAAATGCAGCGTTCCCATCCATCACCGCGCCAGCAGGGCCCTGAGGCTCCATGAGTGGTTTGTCCAGTGGTCCTGCTGCAAGCTGCTCGTTACCATTTGGTGCAGCGACGACAGGATCCTCCAGTGCCATGGACGATGCAGCAACGTTGCTGCTGCCAAATGCTCCACCTGCCATTGTTAGCTCATTCACATTCGAAGCCATACCAAGGACCTGACCAGGCGCCATGTGTGATGCAGCACTGTAGTTTCTGAAGCAGTTTTCTCTGTTGACAGCCAGAGATGATGACCCTGAGCTGTGGTTGGTGAAGCTGTTGCTGTTGGTTGCTGAAGCTGAACCTTGACCTGATGCCACGTCTGGTGCCACACCATGGCCAACTTGCTGACGCGCCATGGCTAACGCAGCACTGTAGTCGATGTAGCCGCCGCTGCTGCTGAGAGTTCCCATGGCTACCGCCTCATTTGCAGCCACACGGCCACGACCAACAATGTGGCGAGGCGCCATAAGTGCTCTAGCGCAGTAGTTGTTGCTGTACAGCCCTGCGATCGCAGCCTCGTTCGATGCAACACCGGCATTCTGGGGAGCCAGGGGAGGATTATTGTACCTGGTTGGCATGGTCACCATGGCCGGGAGCTTGTCGTGGTCATCTGTGCCAATGTTCAGTGACTGAATGAGTGAACTGGCCTTGTTGCCGTACGACGCTCCTGCGTCTGCAGTAGTAGCTGGAGCTGAAGCTGAAGCTCCAAGTGTCACCCCACCACTAGCCATACCTGTGAAGAGATCACCGGCCGGCGGCGGCCGCTGAAAGGAGAGCATGATGGGGCCAGTCGTGCCCCGACGCTGCATCCCGGTGCCTTGACTCCACGGCCGGAACACATGACTCTCTGCTGGTGTTGGGTTCACCGGAGCCCGTGCTGGTGCTTGGTGTGCTGGAAGCTGCCGTACGTGTGCTGGGTACACACGGCTCGTTGCTGGGGCCAGGGGCAATGCAAGTGCTGGCATTGCTGCCGAGTGCACATGACACGGTGCTGGAGCTGGTGCTGGGTTCGCCGGAGGCCGCGCCGGGGAAGAAGTGTTGCCGCCGGCGATGTTGTTGTTGCTGGGCGTGACAGTGAAGGCAAACCTCCCTGGGTTGTGCGGTGGCACGTTGAGAATATTGGGGCAGGATGGCATGAGCTGAGACTTGTGCTGATGTTGCGGCGCAGGCTGCAAAAGAATTAAAGAAATATATAAATTTGAGTAATAGTAATGTATTTTGCAAATGGAATGTTAAGTATACGTAACTATACTATATATGCATCAAATGTTCTATACACAGTCATGTATGAAGTTTGTGTGTGTGTGTGTGGTGTGTGTGTGCGCGCGTCTATGCATGTGTGGTGTGTGTACTTGCGCGTGTGTCGAGGTGACTGTCCTCTATGTGTATCTTACATCGAGAGCCCCATCCATCCCCTTGTGCGCACCACACTGCCTCGGAAAAAGAAACACTCGGCTGCCTTATCGATCATCGTATTCCCCGATGATCCATTCGCCGCCCCGACCCCCCACCTCCCACCGCCACCTCCCAACCCCACACTATACCAACTTCATAGGTTGTTCGCCCCGCCACCCATCTCGCTCATTGAGGGTCCTCCACCACCTGGCGGACGATGCCCTCGCCGTCCTGTCTCCGCACCCCACAACCTGCTTCCTCCATCGGGACGGCCGCCAACCACGGCCAGTGTTTTAAGCCCGCCAGCAATGAGTCCTCCTCTAGCAACAAAAATCTTTAGCTCTAATCTCGTCCTCCCACCGCTGCCCTCCCCGACCCAAATAGGTTATGCCCTTAGGTTATTATTTTTCTTGTTTCAAATGAATGTAATAACAGTGGGCTCTTAGGTTATGCTTAAACCGAGAGGTCCCTCAGTTTAGATTTTCTAAACGGTGAATAATTTCAGTCTTTGTTGGGTTGTGTACATCACACCTAGGCATTTCCCTTCTTCTCACACCCGAATTTTTGACCGTTGGATATATCAAGAACCAACGGCCTAGATATCCTGTTGCCCTGCCTTATATATCCTTTCCCCTTTGCTATCCCACTGTATCTCATCTCTCTCTCAACTTGCGCCTGCCCAGCTCCCTGACGGTCCCCTACCCTATGCCACCCACCACTTTGTTCTCCCCGTGCGACACCACCCACAATCCCAACCCCTCCCCCCACCCCACCACCGCCGCCGCCCTCTGCCACACCAGCACCATCCTTGGCGTTGGTCACACCACCCGGCGCCCGGCCTCCACTGCCCCCCTTTCCCTAGCAGCAACAACCGGTGCTCCCTGCTCACCCTCTTTTGCCCCCACAACAGGGGGGCGCCTTGCCTGTCTCTGGCGGCACCGAAGACACCGTCGCCGGTCGCGTGTGGAGCTCGCCATCAATGGTTGCCCCCACCCCTACACTGCTAACCAGGGATCTGGCACCCACCTCGCCGCCGTCTCGACCGCCGCCACCGCTCGCAACCCTGCCACCCGGAGCTTCCTCTAGGTCCACCGGACATAGGTACGCCCCCTCCCCTGGAACCACGGACCCTAAAATTCATCGGGGTTTGGGAAGAAGGAGTTGGATGGGAGGACAATAAATTCGGGTGTTAGAGGGAGATGAAATGCCCGCGTGCATTATACCAAAACCCTTTTTTTATGTTTATGTACTCACCTGCAATGTGATTTGGAAACTAAGCAAGATACATAAAACATAGCCATAGAAAATATTGCTATAGCTAGCATTCGTGACGTTCTTTCTTAAAAAAATATAAATACTTCACGGAGAAGTAATTTAAATAAATACTTGTAAACACATAGAGATGGCCTGACAAAAGCTTGCTTGATGACGCTAGTCGTCATATATCCTGGAGATAGTCTTTCGTCACTACATAATGATAACATGTGACATGTGTTTGCTAGTAAGTGGTAACTGTCTAACGGAAACACGAGACCAGGATGAAAAGCTACGGTTACAAATAACTTTCCCGGATTTTACCAGTAACTTTGGTAACGTAACTAACGTTAAACTCGTTCCAAAATGTAGTGCAGTAAAACAGGCAGTAATTAAGAGCAGTACTCACAACCTTCAAAATGTGCAGTGCTGTTAAACGGGAATTGAAGTATACTGCTAGTACGAATGATTAGGGAATTTGGAAGAAATTTTCACACCTGTTGCTGGCTAGCAAAGTTGCCCGTCTCTTGCCTTCCTGTCACATTTTTCTGCCTCTGTCTATTGGCTGATTGGTCTCCTGCTTGATAAAGAGATAGAGATGAAGCAAACGTGAAAGAGTCAACAATCTAAAACAATGAAAAAGTTAACAACTAAAGCAAAATAAAAGTTTCTTTACGGGGAGTTTTCCATTACAACCTAAAAATTGAACAAAACTTGTGTCTTGCTACATGCCAACATACCGCATACTGATGTTAAAAAGATTGTTATACCCGACATAAAAAGATTAAATCATATTTTCATTCTCTGTCCGCACGAAATTAAAACGGTGAATATGTAAATTTGGACCAAAATTAACTTTGGTGTTTCGATCTGAAGCACAGCCAGGAGATCAAACCTGCGAGGCTGGTGCCGGAGGAGCCACCGGGGTTGCCTGCTGTGCTCTTCCTCTTCCGGGATCCTCCGGTATTTACCACCCTGAAGTGGACGCGCTCTTCGTCCTCCCTTTCCCCGACCATGGCCGGGCCACGAGCCTCGCCGCCGGCGGCCGGGACCACACGGCTGCGGCCGGCCTGATTCGCCTTGGCACCGAGGCAGCACATGCGCCATGCAATATCTCGCCACAGGTTGCACACTTGGCTGGCATCGAGCGGCTTCTTGATGATGCAGGTCGCCGACATTAGCGTCCGGAGCAGCTCGTCCGCCTCGCCGCCGGTGGCCTTGTGATCCAGCGGCAGGACTGTACCCATGGACCCACAACCAAAATTAATGATTAATCTATTCCGCCTGCAGTGTTATCATCACACAAATTAATGACGACTATAGTATTGGAGTGCTTACAGTAGACGACCGGGATGAACAGATCAGACTCGACAATTCCACGGAAGTCGAAGCCGCAGGCCGCGACCTTGGCAGCGTTGGCGAGGACGACGTTGACATCTTTGATCTTGTCTCTGGTGAGGAGGTTAAGCGCAGTAGTAGGGCTTGCGCAGGTGATCATCACTGCAAAGAGATGTGTGGAGTGTGAAACCATGAGAGCTAGCAGGAACTTTAACAAAAAGGAGCTTGCTAGCCCCACAGTTCATAGCTGGAAACAATTCAGTAAAATATTCAATTGGGGAAGAATATTTTGTCTACAAAAATCAACAGTGAGATATTTAAAATTTGGCGCGAAGAGCGCGGGCGCGCGCAATTTGATTTGAATCTTTCCTAGACCAAGGATAAAAAAGAGGATGTTTTTGGTAGATCGGGCAAGCTTCGTATATGCAGAATAGGTGCATGTGAACTAAAGATCCGACCCCGCATGTGAACTAAAGATTCGACCATACCTTCAAAATCAAGGATAGAAAGCATCAAGCAAGCCGATGTGAGAAATCTTGTGTCATCATCCACCACCAAGGCTCTAATACCGTTTGGGAACATGGTAGACATCCCTTGATTCATTGGGGAGCCACACTCAGATCTAAGCATCTAACAGATGACTGAATGATTAATAGTAGTTTTGGATAGATAAGATTGGAATTGAGCAAGGCTAGTCTATGTGTATTTATAGATGGTGTTGGGGGTATGGGATGTGTGTGAGGGAAGAAGGGAGGAAGAGGGAGAGGGGAGTTTGGGGTGAGAAAGGGCCGAAAGCCCCGCAGGCCGAGGTTTTCTTTTTAGAAAGGGCCAAAAGAGGAGGCGAGTTAGGGACTGGGAAGGTGACAGTTTCATCTTTTTAAGCCCTTTTCACTATATGTCTTTTCTTCCTTAGCTCTATTTTTGTTTCTAAGAATGAATAATCTAGCATTAGCAATCCTAATCAATATTTTTGCAGTTAGAAAAAGAGCATCAAGTCTACCAAATAGTCATTCTTCTCCCACGCTCGGTCTCATGTGAACGAGTATGTGATGGTTGCGCACACCACACTATATCTCTTTTTTTTTTAGCTTACATCATCACCCTATCTCAAGTGATACATGTATTGAACTTATTACTCATCTGAGAAAATATTTTCTAATCCATTCGGTGCAATGCTAGTCCACCTGCCTGCATGAGTTTGTGTATTTCTACTTCAATCTCAATGCATCCGTCTCATGTTTGACTTCTAGCAGTTTTCTGCCAAAAGTACCTGTTTTGGCCGGTCTTATTTCATTTGCAGCCCCATATGGATGTCAGTTCCCTCTCTACAATAACTATTTTCTCTCCCTGTATCTCTCTCCATTAAATACTCATTTCTCTCTTTGTTTTCCTCAAAAAAATTCTCTCTTTGCCCTCCTATCTCTCTCTTGAGCGAGTATACACTACTATTGTATAAATCAGTGTATCTCTAGTCACAAGAGCAGACCTAGGATTTGAAGCATTCAAAATTTGCAAAGGGTGATTTTTATTGCCTAAATTATAGATATGTAAAACGAAAAACATTGAGTAACAACATCATAAATATATAAAATTGACCCTAGCATGTACTAAATTTAGTTGCTGGGCAGACCTGACGCGAGGCTGATTCTACATTTCTACAATCGCCCGTTGGTTTTACTCCAGGGATTAGTAGTCACGTGTTTTCTCTTTCCCGAAATGTCCAGGTGGAAGAGCACCTTCCTTCACGTTTTCCTTTTTTTTCTTTATTACTTATCCCCTCCCTCCCTCGTTTTCTCATACTATCCGTTTCTTCCTCGCTCCCTTTCCCCTGTCAAACCACGAAATGATAATACACTGAACTCCATTGTTGTGTGATTTGTCTGTCGTCATCGATCAATATGTTAGACTGTAGTTTTCCAAAGCAGTGCCACGACTGTATCTTATCATTTTTCACTTAGTCCTGGGGCTCAAGGTTTGTATTAGTGGCAAACATTGTTTTCATTTGAAAGCTTCTGCACTAAGCTGCCCGGTTTCTTGTAGGCTGTCCAACAAAATTGGAATGCACCGGTGCCATCGAATTGTGCAATAGAGCGGTTATTCCTCAAACTGCAGAGACTCAGAAGAGACATTTAGAAATGGAGTTAGCACAAGGTTCGGAAATGTCAAACTTCAACTGGGTATGGCTAAAGAAATTAGTCATCAGCTAGAAATAGCAAGAGATTCCAGTGACTTATCCCCAGGTGAGGAGTGGTTAAAGAAAAAAAAAAGCTTAAGCTCATTGTTTTGGGTTGCTTCTCTAAAATGGACTATTGCTGGCCTTAGTTCTAGAACCCACATTTGCCACATCAGCAAAACCGCCTGAGAAACCTCTTTGAAATGGCAAGATGCGTAGTTTGGCTGGTTTTGAGAATTGGAGTGTAAGATTTCTTGTTTTTGAGGTTGGGTTGTATTATAGACTTAGTGACAACTTCGAGGGGTAAAATGGATTTTAATCTTTAAACATGTTATGACTATAATTTTGGAAACTCTATGCAATTTGTTAAGCTATAGAGTAGCTATAGAGACCCTTAGGGTCAAAGTGACTTACTCCAGGTTGGTAGTGAAGCTGATAGTTCCATTGCCTGTCAGTGAGAAAAACTAGGAGTGAAAGTAGTGTTCATTACTCGTTCATGTGTAGTTCTATAATTCTGTTTCAATTGCTGAATTTGAAGGGACTGAAACCCTATGATATATGTAGGCATGTAGCAATGTCTGTCTATGAGATCATCAATGACTCATTGTCAATATAATAGATTTGAATCCAGCTTCATGTAGAGATAAACTTCTTCGGTTTGTCTCAAAGATAAGAAAGAATTGATTTTCCATTTATTTGCTTGAGGTTTCTAGTACTATCTTGTTTAGTATATCTAAGGTTGGCATGAAGGTTTATGGATAAATAAGTGAGCACTTTATTAAGTTTGGAGAGAGAAAGATATATATATATATATGTGTGTGTGTGTGTGTGTGTGTGTGTGTGTGTGTGTGTGTGTGTGAATAGCTGGTTACTCTGTTGTAAATTAGCATAATATACTAACATGGATGGCGTAAACTGGCGTCCACTCATCTTCAGCTGTAAATCGACAACCTTCATATACCTTTTGTTTTTTTGTCTTCATAATGAATAAATCAAGCATTCAATAGTGTAATCTTGATCATAATGAATAAATCAAGCATTCAATAGTGTAATCTTGATAACGATATATAGTCAGAGATTGCCTGTTGGTGTGTACAGAGGCAACATGAACCTCATCTGTGAAGATGCCAGTGCGAAATGGTTCATAATTATTTAATATACAACTGCATAATAAATTATTATCAACCGATGCAACTCACTTTTTAGATTTGCAAGGGTGAGCTTCACTAATGTGTATTGAATATTGATGCTGAATTCTACTGACTAACCAAGATGTAGAGTCAGGTAAAAACATTTTGGTTTGCCATCGATAATACATGGATAAAACCAGACGAAATAATGAGAGAGAGGGAGTAAAACATAACAAAGATAACAAAGCAAAGAGGACAAACAAACACAGGTTACTATCTTCATCCAGTACAACATCGTTTTAGTTCGGTGGAGCAACTACTACCTCCATATCGATTTATTTGACGTTAGTTAGTTCATTTTAGAAAATGAACTAACCAACGTCAAATATTATGAGTTGGAGGGAGTATATTACATGGTTTATTTCAAGAGGGACTCCATGAGACCTCTTCTCTTCCAGACTCTTACTCTCAGGTTGCTAATACTGCATCACCGCACTCCAGGAATTACTCGCGGCGCCCCATGTTCACGTCATGCTGGAACATGAAATCCCCAGTGCCATTCACGAAGAAACCATCCGGCATCTCAAAGCTGTCAGCTGTTCCGATGTCCCAGCTGATCCCCATGTCACGTTCCCCACCGATCGGCAAGGTCGTTGTCCCTGCAGCATCGGCGGCGGTGGCGGCGCCACCGGTTGCGCCACCATGCTGGCCATCTTGTTCCAGCAGGAGATTTTGGAGCTGCTGGAACATGGTGTTCTTGTACGGATCAGCAGGAAACATTGTCTTTAACCCAGGGTTCCCATCCATCACCACACAAGAGCCCTGCTGAGGCCCCATGAGCGATTCAAGAAGGTTGTCCAGTTCTCCTGGCGCAAGCTGCTGATTACCATTATTTTGTACGGTGGCGACGAGATTCTCAGGTGCCATGGACGGCACTGCAACGTTGGTGCCAAATGCTCGACCTGCCATTGTTAGCTCATTCACGTTGTTGGAAGCCATGCCAAGAACCTGATCCTCACCAGGCGCCACGTATGATCCGGCACCGTAGTTGCTGCTGAAGCTGTTGGCGTTGAGGAGCGTTGCGTCCATGGGTGCCGCCTCGTAGGCTGCCACGTCATCGTGACCAACGTGCTGAGGCGCCAGAACTGGACCAGCATTGTAGTTGATGTAGTCGCCGATGTTGAGCGTTTCCGTCGCTGCCGCTGATGCTGCCACGTTTGATACCATGCCGTGACCAACGTGCTGATGAGGCGCCACATCATCAAGTGATCCAGCAGTGTAGTTGCTGTTCTTCTTCTTGTTCAGTGCGGCCACTATCGCTGCCTCAATTGCCTCGTCAGAAATCAGGGGCTGATGAACAGGTGGACTGCTGGTAGCGTTGGTGTGCATGGTCACCATGTCTGAGAGATCACTGAGTTCATCTTCTGCGCCAGTGCTCAGGGACATGGACAGTGGACTGGCAGCGTTACCGTACGCTCCTGCATGTGCAGGAGCTGAAGCTCCAAAGGTCATCGGCCTGTCACTAGCCATGGCCGTGAAAAGAGGACAGGAATGTGGCTGCTTGAAGTCAAGGATGATTGCCCCTGTCTCACGACGCCGCGTCACAGGTTGCCGTGGGCACTGGTAAGGGAACGGCCCGAACATTGACGGACTCATGTTCATGTCCTGCTGTTGTTGGGTGACCTGTGGCTCAAGGTTAGTGACGGTGACCGCCGGCATGGTTGTCACTGCTGTCATCTTCGACGGTGCCATGGCACCGCCGAAGATGTTGCCGGTGGCCGTGGGCTGCTGGTTCTGGTGCACCAAAGGCACAGTTGGTGGCTCTCGTGCTGGGACTGGGACTGGGTGAATCGCTGGAGGTCTTGCTGGTGCTGGCGTTGTTGGGAACATAGGATGCGGTGGCGGGGTTGGGCGTCGGTTCACCGGAGGCGGTGCCGGTGACGCCGGAGTTGGTGGTGAGGGCACAGGACGACGTGCTGGAGCTGCCGCTGGATACCTCGGAGGTCGGGTAGTAGGGGCTTTTGGCTTTGCAGAAGTGTCGGTGGTGGCAGGGTTTTTGGTTTTCCCAGGGGCGTGCTTAGAGACCCTGGGGTTGTGAGGTGGCATGGACTGCTGCTGCTGTGGAAGCTGATGATCATCCATGGCTTGGGGTTGCTGGAACTTGGACGCTTTACCACCGTTCTTCTTGTTGCCTTCCATGGCTCGGCGTTTCTGCGGTGCAGGCTAGAAAAGAAATGTATATTTGTGTTATAATGTAATTTGCAAAGGTAATAATGCATATTGTTGAATGATACTTGCATATTTACAAATGGAACTTGAGATCAAGCATGCATGAAAACGAGAATGAGTTAAATGTTTCACTTTTCTAAAAGGTGGAAGAATTCCTTTTTTGTCTGTCTATATACTGCAATGTGCATGCAAGGTTTTGGACCTAAGCAACAACTTAATTAATGACTAGAGATATAGTATTGTAATCAAAATTGAATTGCTCTGGCTGCACGCTACCAAAAACTGAAAACTATATTTTTAATTAGCTTGACGAAAGTTTTCTAGATGACCGGGGGTCAACAGAAAAATCTCGGCCTCCTAGAAAAATCTAGCAGCATAGCCTGGAGATAGTCTTGCACGTCACTGCATAATGTCACATATATGTTTGCTAGCACAAAGTAGTAACGCATGCAGGAGGCGGCCAAAATGAAGAAAAGTCGCTGTTACAAAATAAATTACCAAATTTCAAGGCTAAACACATGCCAAATGTAGTACTGTAAATATATTAAAAAAATGCAACACTTCTAGTACAGATTAGCAAAGTGACAATAATCTGGAAGAAATTTCAGCACCTGTTCTTCTTCTAGGTCTATCACGTCTATCCGCTGCTGTCCCTTGGCTGGGTGGGCTCCTGCTTGATGAGGAGAGAAATTTAAGCAAGACATACATATATATATATGTTCGACAAGTTGTCAATCTAAAACAAAAAAAGGGAATGAATTATGGTGCTTCTTGTGTGTGCTCGATGAGCAGATCGATCGACCTGCAACGCTGCCGGTGCCGGAGGAGCCGCCATGGTTGGTGCTGGTAGTCTTTCTCTTCCGACCATTTCCGCTAGCCCTCGTCATCTTGTACTTGATGCTCGCTACATTCTCCCTTACCTTGTCAACGGCAGATCTGGCCATGAGAACCGCCCAGGAGGAGGGGACGCGGCCGAAGCCGAAGCCGCCAACGCCATGGTTCCTGGTGGCATTCAGGTAGTACTTGCGCCATGCGATGACCCTCCACAGGACGTGCAACTCCTCGATGTCGAACGGCTTGCTGATGGTGAAGGTCGCCGCAAGTAGCGTCCGGATCAGCTTGTTCAACTCCTCGCCGGTGGCGGCCTTGTGATCCAGCGGCATGACTGCATGTAGTACGGGTTGACAATAAAAATGAAATTAGCTATCTATTCAGTTTTCAACCGCTTGGTTTTGATGCAATACTTTGGCGTTGACTGAAGATAAATATGATTAAAAAAATGTACGGTTCTTACAGTAGATGACCGGGATGGACAGATCACGCTCGACGATCTCACGGAAGGCGAAGCCACAGGTGGCGGCCTTGACGGCGTTGATGAGGACGACGTTGACGTCTTTGAGCTTGCCTCCGGTGAGGACTTTAAGTGCAGTATTAGAGCTCCTGCAGGTGGCCACTGCAAAGGGATGCGTGGTAATTAAGCGATTGGAGAAAAGAAGATCTTGTTTTTATTTTATTTTTTTTAATTCACAAAAAAGGAGCTTACTAGCTCCACGGTTCAGAGCTGAAAACAATCCAGTGAAGCGTATAATAGCAAGGGATCAAAGTTTTTTTGTTTCATAAACAATAGTGTGACATATTCAAAAATTGGTGCGATCGAAGAAAGCCAGCGCGCGATTTGATTTTAATCTTGCCTAGACCAAGCTAAGGGGGAAAGGGGATTTTTGTTTTATAGATTGATAAAAACATATATGACAAGCTTTGGATCCGTAGAATGGAAAAAAAAATCTACTCAAGATCAGAAAATACCCTTGAAGTTTAAGAGAGAGAGGATCAGGATAGACGATGTGAGGAATCTCACGTCGTCGTCCACAACCAAGGCACCGATCTTATTAGGGAACAAATTTAGCATCTCTGGATCCATTGAGTCCCAACAATGGATGCCTGTTAGTGTTGGCTTTGCAATTTTGAGAACTTGGACTACTGGGGTATTTATAGGTGCGGATGGAGAGGGCGGTGGGAGGGGTCTAGGCCTCTAGGGGATGTGTGCATTTTATAAAAAACATTAAGTGACATAGATCCTTTACATTAAAATTCTAAACATTCTTTGACATGCAGACTCTTCTGTTACTTTTGTGGTTATGAGAACTAATAATTTATTCTTGGATAAATATTAGCATATAAACCTGCTATATAAGCAAAACAGGTGTCGAATCTAGCTAGTACTAAATAATCGTTTCTCTCTTATGGGGACGTGATGATGCTAGCTTGCATCCACCGTTGCATCACTCTATCTCCAATGACTCACGTATTACCTTTTTAGTTATTACTCATCTTAAAAATCTTTGTATATTTCCTCCGTGCGGAGTTTGTCCACTGTGGCTGCACAAGTTTGTTACAAAAGGATGCATCCGTCTGTGGTCTGCTGACTAGCGAAGTCTGCAAGTGGCAAGTGTCAATAATTCATATGCAGCCCAATTTGTTGGTCATCAGTTCTAATTTATTACCCTCACCACCACTTTCTAAACATGTTTACCAATCGACCAAATTTTAACCCCCCCCCCCACTCCTCTTCCCACTTCTCTGTAATTGCTCAATTCTAAACATGTTTACTGATTAACCAATGACATTAGACATATAAGCACTGCAGGATGACCACAATATAAAACTATCATATAACAGAGCACACAGCCCTAAATTGCAAGCTGGTTTATATCGATGAAAGAAACTAATAAGCCTCTCCCTCCCTCACATTTCTCGTCTACTACTACTGCATTGCTAATCCCCATGCATGAACAAACTTTTGACCATTGTTCATATGCTCCATTTGTTCTTACTCTCGTTCATGATGAAGAACTCATCCCAGCTTTCCCATGCTGCCACCGTCGCCCCCAGCATCACAATTGGTGTTGTCAATTGCATCAGCTTGACGACCATCAAAAGCAATGTCATGCATGGGAGCATCCTGCTGGCCAAGAAGAGCTTCCACCGGGAAGAAGTCGTTCTCCTCGTACCAGGGAGAAGAAAAAATTGCTGCAAGGTTAGATTTCCAATCTAACACCGTGCCAGGGCTCTGCACAAGCCCCACGGGTGATCCATCCATGTTGTCTCCCAGTGCAAGCTGATTCCCATTTGGTGCCTCAATAAAGAGACCCTGTGGTGCCACGAGAGATGCATCGTTGGAACCATATGCTCCGCCTGCCATCGCTGGATCAATCACGTTCGAGGCCATTCCATGAACCTGATCATGCAACACGAGTGATCCAGCATTGTGGTTGGCATTGTTGCCGTTGGCATGGTATGGCATTGCTGATGCATTCTCTTTTGTCGTAATGCCAACATGTTGTGGTACCATGACTGAATCAACCTTGGTGTGCATGTCCATCGTCATGGCTGCAAGACGGTCATCACCTTGTTGTTCTGTACCAAGGTTCACAGACTGAATGTGTGAATTGTCGATGTTGCCATGCACTCCTGCCTCTGCAGTAGTCATGGAAGCTCCAAAAGTTCCAGCACCAGTCATCACGGTGAAAATATCACCAGCAAGTGGTTGTATCCTACAGCTTTCTGCCTGTGGCTGGAACATGTCTTGCTGCATGACTAATGGCCATGGGAAGGGACCTGCCATCAGTGGCAAACAGATGTCGTCCTGCTGCTTGTCATTGGAGAATTGTGGCTCATATGTAACATTGGTGGCCATTGTTGATACAGCTGCCAGCGGCGGTGCAGTGTTGTTGAAGATGTTTAGAGCCCAAGGTTGCTGTTGTTGGTATGCCGGACATGGTTCTAGTACTGGTGCTGGGACAACATTGTTGTTGGCGTTGGTGAAGAAGCCAAAGTTGTTGCTCGGCCCGGCGAAGTCCTCAAAGATCTTGGGGTTGTAGGATGGCCAGGAGAAAGACTGTCGGTGTTGGTCGACCTGCTAATTCAAAAATGAGTGTTTCTAATAAGAAATTCTTTGTTGGACATTTGATTTAGTGAAGTAAGCTAGCAACAAGTGACTATATATGTGGTTGAATTAGGGAACTTATATAGTTAGGATAGGTTTAAATTGAATAAGAATCATTTTAATATTTAAAATTTTTGAAGTATCTTGATTACAACCTTACTTCCTTGCGTCAAAAGAATTCCTTTTAGAGCTAATAAGCCAGGTATTCAAAATACTTGTTTGACCAATCATTCTTCAAATCATATTGACTGCATACTTCTGTTGGCAGCAAGACTTAAACATAATGCCTTATTTGTGCAAAGATGACCAGAGGTATATAGTTATCTAAATATAATAGGTGTATATGTATGATTGGTAGCAGAAACAGACACAAAAGTTATTGTTCACTGGTGTGTGAAGGAGAAAATGAAGTTACCTGTTGATGGCTAACCAAGTTGTCTCTCTCCCGCCCTTCTGTGATGTCCATCAGCTCCAGTCTTTGGGTTAGCAAGCCTCCTACTCGATAAACAAATATGTGCATAACACGTTATCAATGATGAAAATTATGTGCAAGACATGTTTAAAATATAAAATAAAATGTCAATATTAGGCACCTAAACAATAGAAGTTATGTAAAAGTAAATGGAAATCAACCTGCAAAGTTGGTGCTGGAGAAGCTGTCGGGGCTAATGTTGTTGCCACTCTTCCTCTTTTGGCCATAACTGCCTTGAGGGTGTAATCTCTCCTCCTCCTCCTGATCATCATCAGCAGCAGCATCCACATCCTCCTCGTCCTCCTCCTCCTCCTCATTATCATCATCATCATCATTGAAGGTAGAGCCATGCCTAACTGCCTCAAAGGAGGCATGTTTATTGCCCACCCCCTTTGCATGGGCATCTAAGTAGCACTTGCGCCATGCTATGACCTTGCACAGGTTGCCCAAAACGTCAACATCAAGCGGCCTCCTAATGATGTATGTTGCCTCCCCCAGTGTGTGGAGCACATCATCCACCTTGTTTCCCTTGGCCTCGTGATCCTTTGACACGGCTACATTCACATGATTAACCCACTCTTCTTAAACATCATGGCAGGTCCTTTGAAAAAAAACATCATAACAATGCAACATAGCATATTGTATCCACAAGGAAAACATGTCATAGTGTTAGGTCAGTAGGTAGCTAGCCTACATACTTACAGTAGATTACCGGGATGCAGAGATCAAACTCGACGATGCCTCTAAAGTCAAAACCACAAGCCATGGCCTTTCTGGCATCAATGAGGACGACATCGACATCTTTGAGCCTGTCTCCTATTAGGAGTTCGAGTGCAGAAGTTGGGCTCGTGCATGTTGCCACTGTAGATCAAGTTTCGAGAAAAGAAAATCCATCCTTGGACTCAGGAGAATTTCACAAAAAAAAAGGTGCAGTAAATAGGATCTAAATTTGATGTAATAAACTCATTTTAATGTTTCTATGTCATGAGAAACTTGTTCTAAAACATAACCTCCATATACACATACAACATATGTTTAACAAAATTTTACATGCACCTAGAAGAAAACGTACCTCTTCATCTTTGAGGAAAACATGGATGGAAATTTCACATGAATAATAGACACAAAAATGTTTTCCATAGAAATAACATGCTCATACACTAAGTTTTAGATTAGAAAAGGTGTGAGTTAGCACTCAATGCATGGGTCGCTCGATCTCGTCTTCGTCTAAGGTAGGGTTGCCATGCCTGGCCCCCTCTACATGCTCCGCCTACTACCGTCCTTAGCTCCTCTCTGGTGCTTTGGCGGGCCCATCCCACCGGTCCTTCCCCTTCATCCACCTTCTAAACAGGAAATCGGCGGCTACCCTCGCCTTGCCGTGCTGCCTCGTTGTTCAACCTCCACCACCCTCCCCTTTCCTCCCTCCGCATCTCACCCTTCCCTAAATACCAAATCGATACAAACCTTTTCCGACCTTACCCACCGCCCTCAAATCTAGTTCCAACCTAGCAGTGCCGCAATCCGGGCTGCAACCCACAAACGAATCATGCCCACCGCCCCAAATATCCCTAGTAGGACTGGATGTGATTGAAGAATCCTAGAAATCATGGAACCTAACCCTGACCCCAAAAGCCGGCGCCCCTACACTTCTCCTCAGGCGGTGGCGGCGGTGCAGCTACAAACGTGTGGTGCTTTTTTCATTAGAGAACACAAAACATCAAAATATAATTCTAAAAACGTACAAACTTGGGACTTAGGAGCACTATAATTTACCTTTGAAGTTTAGGAGAGGCAATAGCTTGGAAGCCTTTTTTAGAAACCTTGCATTATCATCGACTATCAAGGTTCGGACGCCTGTTGGAAACAAGGAGAACATCTCTTGATCCATTGATGAGAAACCACACTTGTGGCACTCACTAATCTCAGATCAACAAGTAATGGTGTGGCGGACTAATGAAATGAACGGGCTCGGCTTGGGGTTGTATTTATAGGCGGCCAGGTAGCAATATTGCCGGCCAAATGTGAAATTGTTGTTCGTCTTGTTCACACTTGGCTGGCAAGACTAACACCGACAGTAGTTCGACGGCCTTTAATTTAGATCATGGTTAAAATTGGCTATCATGTCCTTTCTTTCATTAACTATAGTTATGGGGAGAAACTTCAAAAAATATTTCTAGTAAATAATGATTTTTTATTCTCTCTCTCTCTCTCAAACATCACTTTTGGTGACTTGTATACTATTACTGCTATTCATAAATGTCTTTGTATCCGATCTGTGTAGAGTTCATCCATGGGATTCCATGAATTCATATGTCTTAGAGAAAGATATATTCACTTCAATTCTTAGGTTCACCAGCAACATCTGCCACCTACCTAACTGTTTTGGCATGGCTCAATGCATGTGTAGCCTCGTGTGTTCTCAAAGACCCTCTCTTTAGGTCATATAAGCACATCATAGGTCACGATATGCAGTCAGAAATGTCATTATATCTAATCTAAGCAGAGTTTTCCCACTAGATTACATGAGTTTATATGCTTTAATTAGAAGGATGTATTCACTTGATGGCAACCATCTGCCACCTTCCTATTTTTAGCGCGACTCAATTCATGCACATCCCAGCCGGTATGCTGCAAAAAATGTCCTTAGTGCCATAAGCGGACCCATAGAAAGTATCTGTTTTGCGAAACTCAAAGAGAACACGCTAGTCGGTCACAACATTAAAATGGGCTCACGTGTGGCTGCAAGGCCTAAAAGAAAAAAAAAATGGTCAGCCAAAAGGGACAAAATAGGCAACAAACAATTAAGTGCAGATACGAAAAAAAAATTATGACTCAGTGCACGCAGGCCAAACAACCTATAAATACTAAGGCATCCAAGTTTTATATTATATCGTGAAGCCATGGATGCATGTTAACATTCCTAGGTTTGGGCTGCAAAGGATACAGAATCAGTTACTAGTTGGCATATCATTGCAGCCCTATGTAGCCTATTTCTTTCTCTTGTTCACACTTATCCCATCAATGGCTATCCGCAGTCCACCTCTGAGTTGCGGCAAAGATGGTGGGCGTTAGGTTGGAGGACAAAGTGGATATACCATATGTCATCATGTATTTTAGTTAACGCCAATTATAGATGGTACACATGATATTTAACAATATGTGTCATTTTAGGATTTATTGTGTTGTTGTATATACATCTAGCCTTGTTTCCAAATACTTGGTAACTGGGGCCAAAACATTATTACTAGGAAAATCCATTTTTAAGGACGAAATAACCAGAGTACCCTCATAAAGTTATCTAGAATTTTTAGACAACTATACGTTTATTTTGAGAAACATGCCAACTTTTTTTGTGAAACAAAAAGATGAGGATTAGATCTCAAGGAAAAAAAATAAATGCATGGATCCTAGTGGATTGGACACATCACCAGCAACCCGTGCTCCCTATTGCCCTAAGCCAATCTATGGTCTATGCACAAGTTTGTGGTTTACTCTAAATCTGATGGTCAGGACTATGACTTGAGTCAAGATTGCCGTGTCATGCAGTGTCGTTTGTGGAAGGGGTAAGCGTGTCGTTCTGTTGATCTTGTTGGATGTAGCGGTGCCTAGTGTGTAGCGACAGGCGGCAAGCGCCGGATGTGTCCAGGCCGTCGATGCAGCTTGGAGTTTAGGATGGCACCGCCATGGCCTGCAGCCCAACACTGGGACCGAGACGTCACGGTTTTTTCTATTATTATATCTTTTGCAGGCGTTGCCGCGTTGGTGCACGATAGAAGTTTGGTCTTCGTGTCATGGGGCTGCACAAACATACAAATCAGTTACCAGTTGTCATGGGGCTGCACAAGCATAGTACCTGTACCTCTATCTCTCTCGAATACTTCCCAGCCTGCGGTTCGGTGCAATCCGCAGCCTATCATGACGGAGATGACCAGGTGCTGCCGGAAGGACAGGCGTGGGTTATTGGGATATTGAGGCACTTATGAAATGGGTCATTAATGTTTCGCATGAATTTTTTTTTGTTATTTATGAGAACTTGAGGGGAAAAGGGTTGTTGGCATGAAAATAGCGTGGTGGTGAACTCAATTCTTGAGACAACATATGCTCTTCAATTCTTGAGATGACGGATCTTCAATTTGAAAATATGATCGACTCGAACCATATGCATAGCCTGGTTGGCCCACAATCCCACACGTAAGATCATTAAGCAACACTATTGAGGTTGTTTTAGAAGGATGTTTACTCATCTTAATTTTTCACATATGTTACCTTCCTGTTTTGGCGTTACTCAATTCATGCGCAGCCCACATGGTGTGATTGTCATATGACCTCTTCCTTAGTGTTGTAAGTGCATGATGAGGACATACTCCACTATTACCCGCTGGCAAAGACGCAACAAAAAAAAAGCCTAGCTGGTCCAAGGTGTAGTCGGGCGGCGGTCGTGTGAGCCTCTGAATAATCCCACTTTGTTTAGCTTGGGAGGTAGAAGCCACCTTAAAAGGGAGAGCCACCCTTCTCCTATCGGACTAGTCTTCTGGGGTGATTGGACTTTTCTCTGAGAGGTGTTGGGTTTGTTCCTACCCGCCTGGGGCGGTGTACATCAGTGCAAGTATGTAAAGAGTATTTGGTTTGCAAGACTCATACAACAACAGACATAGGCGCCACCGCGCAGACAGGAAAGAAAACAGTCGACTGTGAACCCCAAAACAGTCGACTGTGAACCCATCAGCGCGGCTCAGCGCAGACGCGCAGTCCACCAAGGCACCAAATGACCAAAACCTCAGCAACTGCAAAGGCTGGAGGATGGCATGCAGATACTGATCTTAATAAGCGAGCATCACATGCCAATATATATCTGGCACACATAGCATTTAAGAATACGTCAGTATAAAAAAACATTTAAGAATACGTCACTACTCACGAATTCTTTTTAGAAGAAAAAAAAGATAACGCATGTACTCCATTTTTATATACTCTTCGTCCTAAAATATATATTTTATGACAGAGAAAGTTTTTCGTGAACTGCTTTTAAAATAGACCTATGAATTATGAAAGCAAAATAAGAAAGCATATTTCAAGAAACGTGTCAACTATTTGAAGCACATCAAGGAAGGCAAATATAACTGCGTAAACCACTAAAGAACTCTGAACGGCCTAGCGTGGTTTCACCTCCATTGCCGATTTACCGCTACACCTAGGGGTGCAGGCGGGGCGGGTCGTTAAACGAGCCCACCAGACCACCCGGCAAACTAAGCTTATGTGGCCGATGCGGCCCAGCTGCAAGACTTTTGCGGGCTCACTTTTTCCACGATGCAAACCCAACGGACACAAAGCAGCAACCCGCAAAGTCCAGAGCCTAGAGCTCGCCGCCACCTCCGCGATCGACCACCCCGCACCGACGCCCCATCCTGCACTTCCTCCTCGCCTCTACCCTTCCACGCCGGCGCACCAACCCGTACAGCCTCCCGTCGCAAGTAAGTGTGCTCTCCGCGACCCGTCTGGCCGTCTCCCTCCCTCGCCGTCGATCTGCGCTGCTTGCCTCTGGGTTGGCCGTCATTGCTTTTCTGTGGCTGCGGCAGCATCTCGCAGACTCGCACCTACTAGGCAGTAGGCTACTAGGCTAGTACCACCGGTGCTAATCCCTTCGACCGGCCGATGGATTTGGTAATCCTCCCGTGGCAGAAGCAATCTCTTGCTAGGCAGGCTGAATTAAGAGGACGAACACCTTTTTTTTCTTGGCCTCTATTTATCATCTACTAGCAATATGTTAGGTGAAGCTTTTATCCTCGCTACTTCATTTACTGGTTGTTCACTGGATTGCAGTGTTTATACATGGCGAATTCTTAACTGGTTCTTGTACATGTACGTAGTAGGGACGAGAGGTGATTGCTGACTTCATGCATGTCGAATTCACCTTCATCTGAGCCTGCACAAGGAGGGCAAAAGTTTCTTCACACTGCATACACATATTTCTGATCAGAACTTCAAATTTTTTTTTGAACTTTCCATATATCTGAAGGAATGAGATGCTCAGGATTAAAGTTGTACTTTTCTTGGGAACTTCCATCATTAGTTTAGTTTATTATCCTTTTTTATTCTCCGTGCTTATGTAATCTATCCTAGTTTGATTACACTTTGAGGTATAACTAAACGACAAATGCTAAACGTCTCTTAATTTTGTGTTTTTTCCAAATTTTATTTAATTAGCTTTCTCAGCAATCAGCACAACTAGCTGCTGTAGCGCGGCGGCAGCAGGGCAGCAGCCAGCCAGCCAGTGCTTTGCGCTTTCCGGCGGCGGCAGGAGGCCAGTAGCTAGTTTGTGGGGTCCCGCGACGTCCACGAACGATTGGTAACCCACGTAGTTAAGCTCACGGACAGCCACGAACCCGCAGCCAATTGATGGCGGCGAGCTTCGTAGCCTACACCGCAACGTGCCCAACGACCCAACGATAAACAAGGCACTGCACTGCAGTCTCATGCCGGACAAAACCTAGTTTGGCTGTTCTGCCGCCGCGACATTGACGAACCTGAAGACTTTTCCGCAGACAACCCGGGCACATCATGGATGAACCTGCAGGGGCAGAGGCGCTCCTGCCGCTAAGGCGCTCAGCCCTATCTGTCAGCATTGATCCATCACATATAAAGGAAAAATGATCTAATAAGAAAATTTCTTTCAGTCGTTTGCATAATGCAGCAGCGGATTTTCCACTGATTGAATCTAACTGAAGAAAAACCGAGCATTTCCAGATAGTTTTCTATAGGACATCTAGCTGGCTTCAGCAGGGTAGGTTGTCAAAATATTCCCCACTGGAAGCTGCAGTCTTCTTCAGGCCCTTGATGTCTCGATTCCTAAGCTAGGCAACAGACAAAATGGTCAGGTGGATGTAGTTCCAATTTCCTACGCAGACTAGCGGTGATCCATTTGGTCCAGTATGTTCCCTTCTATCCCGATGATTTTCACCAATGTATTCGAATGACCCTTGAGGAAGAAATCCGTTATCTGCAATGAAATGGTTCGTGGTAAGTTTTCTTAGCTTGAAACAACTGATGCTGACATTTCATGGCTCAGATGACACAACCAATCAATTAACAGTGTTCCTTATGCATAACTGGAATTGCTGACAGAACTAACAAGCAACAGAAAGTGTATTATGTTGAAACCTTGTTTACTAGGATTAGGAAGATACCTGGGTACAGCCAAATAGTTTGAGAATCCTCAATGATGGACAGCTCTCAACAATCAGCCCCAAAGCTTCGTTGGTCAGTTCACGGCAGAAGGAAAGATCCAGAGCCTCCAACCGAACAGAACACTTGCGAGAAATCGCGAAAGCAGTAAGGTATCCAACCTAAATGAAATAGAACAGATCAGAACTAATTATATGGAGCAAATTGCTCAAGAACAGCTAAAAGGCATGAACGAAAAAAAAAAATAGCATATCCTAACAAACTTAATTTCCCAACTGAGACAAGAACTAGCAAAAAAAAGGAGTACATAACAGTATAAGGTGTTATGCACGCAACAAAGATTTGACAGCTTCTCCAGAAGGTTTACCCTAATCAGACAGCCTTTTATACAGGAAAGGCATTAGAGTAAAGTAATCGAGACAAAAGGTCCATGGTTTGAAGATGGAACTTCCATAGTCATTTGTTGTTTCAGTTAGCTGAAACTACTGTGGAGTTATCAGTTCTTACTGCCAAACTTGTAAATACCGATGCACATTCAATGCAGCCTGAACAAATCTTAAACATGCCCATGCCTGCATGGAGTTTTGAAGTCTGTTCATACTCACAATGTGCCCAAACAAATGTCTCTTTAAAGTTATACACTTGTATGCCTACACCAAATAACCAAAAATGTTCAAATATGTACTCTTAAGTACAACCTTGAATAAACATTAAGGAGGTTAATGAAGTGTATCTTCCCATTAAAGTACAGTGTGGTCCCTGTTACCAGTAGAACCCATGCACATTATAATGCTCTCAACCAACAAACACAAGTTTGTTGCATGTGAAGCCTTCTCAAAGGCTGTTCATTAGTATTTGCTTAGTTTTTCTATCATGTCATCTTGCTGCTAGTACAACCTAATTTCCAATTAAAAACACCTCAAAATCAATCATTAACAGCCTGTTGCCACTCCATGTGGTAACGAACAATTTCATATGGTCTTTTGCTAAAAAATAAGGAAAAATACTAAATAATCTGCCTCAAACAAGAAATAAAAGTCATCCCAAGAATGTATCAGTCAGCGATTATCATATTCAAGAAGAAAGAATAAAGAAAGTACCTTCTCAACATTATTAAGCATTAACTCAGTTAGGCATCCTCCAGATTCTTCCAGATATTGAGACACAGCTTCATCACTGTAGTAAGGATCACGTAACGTCAGGAAGAATTTGCAGCAATCTCATTACACAACAGAGCATGTTATGATCTATACTAAATGAATTAACAGGTGGTCATCTTAGTAAAATGGAGGTGCAAGTTCCATAATACTTAAACCTTGCTAATTTAAAATTTGAGAACGCCTTCAGGAGAATGGGAACCAGACAAGAGCTCCCACCAATTACAGTGGTGTATTTATTTCCTTTTTTATTCTTTGTACTCTATCAGTTCTAAGTCTTTAATTAATATTTGATTATACAGATGGGCCAACTAATGCTATGAGTGCCAAGCTATGCAACATCAACCATGTTACTAAATCTCTCAGCACAATCAGGCAGAAAAAACATGCCAGCACTTCTACAATGCACAAATCATACTGAAAAGAAGCTAATGAATACATACTAAATGAAACCACCCATGAGTATAGAAACTTTATGCCGTGATGCACAGTAAAAATGGACATGAACATTTGCGCAGCACTTTATTCTGCTTAGAAATTTGGCATTTCAAACTCAGAGCAGAAAAGAAAAGGAGGGGGAGGTGGATACCTGAATGTGTTTCTTTGAAGCTTTAATTTCCTTATTAGCCTACAACCGTTGCGAAGATGCTTCAGTGCTGAGTCTCGCAGCCTATTCAAGTTGCGGAGATCTAAAGAAGTTAGCTGTGGACAGTTGTTCCCAATAGTCTTGATGCAAGATGAGGTAAGTTTCCTACATTTAAACAACACAAGAATGGAAAGTCAGAAATCTCCATGTTGCTTCTCTATACTTGTATAACAGTAATACATTAGGATAACTATGTTCTCCGCCTTCAAAAAGGAAATAGTGGCTAAAGTAGGAAACTATAAAGACTTACAAGCAACCAGCAAATGCTAGCTCCTTCATTTTTGAACCATGTACAGGAATCAGCTCATTCACAAACTTGTCACACACAGATTGTATTCCAGACATTGACAAAACCTCTAGATGATTAATCTTCTTTAGAGCAGGAAGAATCGCCATAGCCTCCACGTTTGTGCAATCATCTATATACAGTTCTCTAAGTACTGAATGCAACTTGTTAGCGAGAATATTGATTCCAGATGAAGTGAGAAGAGAACACTCGCACAAATTTAGTGAGCTCAGGGAAGGAGCGGCAGAGATGATTGTGTCTAAACCCTTGTCAGAAAGACGATAATTTCCCTTCAAAGATATTTTTCTCAATAATGGCATGCAGTTAGGACCCTTAGCTAAAGTAGTCGGCAATATGTAGTCAGGCATGCATCTCCCAGATATATCAAGCTGTAGATCCTACATAAAGACAAATGCTGAGTGAGTCATAAAAGTTTGCCTTACCCAAAAGAAAAAAGGTCTTATAAAAAGGCATAAAAATTGTGTTCAGAACACAAAAAATGCAGTGTGTGAAAACAATAGTACCTGCAAGTTATCTGTGCTGCATTTCCCAAAAGTTTTCTCAAAGTCATCATCGCTGAGCCATGAACACTCACTGAGATGCAGTTCCGTAGGACTATCACACAATAGTTCATTGAGAAGATGGATATTCATCTTCCTAGAATGGCACAGAATCTTTAACAGCTTTTGTTTTAGCTCCTCTGGGATACCTCCAAGTGATTCGATACCTTCAGAATGTTCTGCCAGAGTATTTAAGCATAAGCTTGTAAGTGATGGAGCGGCTCGAGCTCGTACTGGAATTTTCCTATCCTTTGAAGGCGACCAAACAATGACCTTACTAGCAGACTTGCCCGCCTTTGAAGAATTCAACTCTCGAGCCCTCAACTTAGCTTCCCTTTCTTCATATACCCTAGCAGCAGTTGCAAATGGACCCGGCCAGTCTTGAGGGTCAGGACCAGGCTCTAACTCTTCTTCGTCGTCATCTTCACTATGTTCATCTTTATCTGCTTTGAAGAATGCAAATTTAGGGGCCAACTTGATAGCGCGTTCTCTTGCTGCTTGCTTGTGAAGTGGCTCCATAGACACAGAAAATGATCCTGATTTGCTCTGAAACTCATTAGAATCCACTGGTTCCACATCTGGCTCATCCTTGCCTGAGCTCATGGGTGATAAACTATCTTCTACAGCCATCTTCCCTTTTCCTTTACTATCAGCACTTAATCTGCGGGAACTGGTACCAGCTTCACTGCCCACACCACGAGAATTGTTGTTCCCCAAAACTAGCTTCTTCTTTGCATTGCCATCCTTTCTAGGATTGTATTGGCCCAACTCTTCCTTGAAATACATATCCGCAAACATTTCTGCTTTAGGACTTGAAGCACTTCCTGCGGGATACGTTGATTGCTCAAATACCCCACCAGACTCTCCATTGCCTGCCTTGCCAGGATCATCCTTAGCGTCCTCTTCAGTCCAATCCATCTTCATAGCAACTGCATTGGGTTCCATCCCACTTGGACCAGCAGGTACCTGCGCCCCTGGCATCTTCACGTCATTCTGCTCCAGCATCACGCAATCCTTGTCGGAGCCGCTCTCCGAATCAGCCACATACACGACATTCTGCCTCAGCATCACGCAATCCTCCTCGTCTTCACTCTCCGAATCAGCCACATAGTCCGTCTTCACTCCCCCAACCACTATGCTCTTCCACCGCTTCGTCGGCGTGCCCCCACCCCGGTGGGGCATTTCGTCGTGCACCTGGCCTCCATCCGACGACCCAGGCCCTGCCTCCCCATCCACCTGACCGGCCGCCTCCATCCGGCGCTTGGCGATCCGAGACCCCGACCGCAGGCTTATGAACGGCGCCGCAGCGTCGTCGGAACCATCGCCCATCCCCGACGAACCCCTGTCCGCCGCCCCCGACCCGCCGTCATCGCTCCCGGAGTTGAAGTCCCTTGCCGAGGCGGAAGCAGGGGAAGATGCGGAGACTCGAGCCCGTGCCCTACCCGTACTCTTCACGCTCCCGCCGGACCCGGATGAACCGCCGTCCGGCGCGGCGGGGTTCGTCGGGTCGCCGCCGGCGGACCCCGCGAGGCGCAGGCTGCGGCGGGGCGGCGCGGCGGCGGGGGACTTGAGGCCGAGGGACGCCGCGCCGAAGCCGCCGTCGTCGGGGGAGGCGGGGCCGATGCCGAGGCGGAGGGAGGTGGACGGGCCGGACCCGGAACCGGAGGAACCGCCCTCCAAAGCGGCGGGGGTCCTCGGATCGCCGCCGGCGGACCCCGCGAGGCGCAGGCTGCGGCGGGGCGGCGCGGCGGTGGTGGGGGACTTGAGGCCGAGGGACCCCGCGCCGAAGCCGCCGTCGTCGGGGGAGGCGGGGCCGATGCCGAGGCGCAGGGAGGTGGACGGGGACGGCGTGGGGGTGTCCTGTGAGCCGTCGGCAGCCGGCGGCGGCGACGGCGGGGAGGCGGCGGCGGCGGCCTTGGCGCGTGACCGCAGGCGGGGCATCGCGGCGGAGGGCGTGCGTGACGGCGCGAGGGGTTTTGGTTTGGGAAGCGCGGGCGGGGGGGGGGGGGGGGGGGTGGTTTGGCAGAGAGGGAGGAGGCTTGCAAGGCAAGGAGGCGGCGCGGGCGGAGGTTGCCTTGCAGCGGGCCGGGCGGGGCGGCGGTTTCCCTTCCTCCGCCTCTTTTTTATTGGTTTCCCGCGCAAACGGGGGGGGGGGGGGGGAGCCGGCGGGAGCGTCGCGCCTGGTTGGGCGCGGGCGGTCGTCGTGTCTCCGGCGCGAGGCCCGAGGTGTGCGCGTGTGGGGGGAGCCTGGTTGGGGGAAAACTGGCCGGTGGACTCGGCGTTCATGCGACCGTGGACAAGGAGCTTCTGACTGCTGGGGTCGGCTTCTGGGAAGTTGGACCGGTGCATGGAGTGGGTCCAGCCATCTCGGTGTCCGTTACGGGGAGGAGAAGAACAGGGGAAATTGGACCGGCGGCGAGGCGAGTAGGCGGCCGAGACTTTCTGCGGCCGGAGACGCCGCGGGTTGTTGCGGTTGTGGCTTGCGTGCCCTCGAGATCTCTTTCGGCGGACGCGGTTAGCGGAATCGTGTGTGGCCTTTTCGTCTTCTACCCCGACGTGGCCAGATTAGTGGGAGATGCGTCATCGGAGAACAAAGGTAGTTGAAGACGCGCTAAGCGTGTGACCGATGGCTGAAACTTTGACAGCTTGTGAGGCACTCGTTGCCACACGTGGTTGTGGTCAAGTCTCGTCTGGGTACGTAACACACCGTTTATACTTCGGGATCATAGGTAAGGACGGTTCGCAGTAGATGCATTCAACATAAAAAAAAAAACTTGCTAGCGTCCGGACGTCCGGGAGTAGCATTGGACGATGTTGCATGCAACATCGAATTATATTTTGCAACATCTTTTAAAATATTGAAACATTTGTTCACCTATGTGAAACATTTGCAACATTTGGGTGGCACGTTGTTGAAACATTCGTCAGTAACATTAAAAAAAATCATTGTTGAAATATTGTAAAAATATCGTTGCAACATCGCCAATGAAACATACACTTGTTGGTCTAGGCAACATCAAAAGGGCAGGCGAACAAATGAAACATCTAAGTAAACAATGCAACATCAAGGATCGACTACTGAAATCCAAATAAACAGCTGCAACATCAAAGGTCAATTACTGAAACACCTCCACAAAATCGCTGCAACATCAAGTCAATTCCTAAAAAATTTAAAGTAAACCACTGCGACATCAAAGATCGATCACTGAAACATCTGCAAGAGCAACACCATAGGGCATGATCGCCTCGTCACCTAGTGCTGCAGAGACGGCGGAGAGCGAAAGGCATCTGGCATCACCTGAATCCCACGGGCGAGATAGCATTTGACATCGTTGTCGGAAGCATCGCTGTAGAAAGCGACCACGCGGAGGCCTCTGGGCCAAAGGGTCCGCGCATCGCTGGGAGAGGACGCACACGGAGCCACGGTGGCCTCCCTTGATCCGCGCTGGCTCGCGGCGTCCGATTTGTGAGGAGGCGCGACGCGGAGTCCGGACGCGAGGAGGCATGAGCAGCCAGTGGAACACGCGAAACAGAGTGGCCGAGGTATCGCGAGAGAGATGCAGAGAGAGACTGGGGATGGAGAGGTGGAGTCCTGGAGAGGATAAGGATGGGAACAAGATGGCACGTGGACGTGAGCGTCCGATCCTGAAGACTCGCGTCGGACGTCTTGTATATAGCATTACCGAAAAAAAAAAAGGCTTTCTACAATGAAAAAAAAATTATTTTATGATGTCTACACCGTGCAAGACGAAAGGTCTAAACCACCACCTGGACCTCTTAACAGGACCTTGCTCACTTGCTGTCTGTCTTTATGACCATCAGCAAAGTAGCATCCCAGCGACAGTACTTAGTCAGTTCATATAAACATGGACAATTAGACATTGCTGCTGATGATGCAGTCCATGCTGCCGATGCAGCTGCTGCCATCCGGAACACACTACCAAAAGGTTTCAGTTCCACCAAACATCTCAAGATGAGTACTTTGATGAACATTGTTAACAGGTAACAGATAGTCTCAAATGTTGAACAATGGCATTTTCATCCTTGCACAGTTCATCTGCCCAACCAAGCAAAAGAATGGAGAGGTAGTAGCCCTGCAACAAGAGGGTGCTCTGCTCCTTCCTCACAAAGCAAAAGAATGGTGGAAAACAGCACCCCTACTCAAGCTCACAAAGCAAAGATACAAGCTACAGCAAAAACAAGTGCTGCCACCAGCCTCGATGCACCGGCATTGGTCGAAATAGCTCCATTCGTCGGACCCGAGCAGTCGTCGTTGTTGCCACTGAAGCACCCTGGGTGCATGGCGGTCTTGGGCACTTCGCCGTCCACCTTGAAGCTGGTAGCAGGCTTCCCGTCGCTGAACAGGACGCACCAGAAGTACGGCCCACGGTGGCCATCGGTGCCGCTCACGGCTGCTCCGATCTCCGTGTGGTTCTTGCTGTGCAATACCTCAAGGTCCTTTGCATCGTTTACCAGGATGTTAAAGGCCTCGCCTGGAGGTGGGTACTCGGACTGGCACCCCACGAGCCTCCCAGTTATCTTCGAAAGCGTTGCGACTTGGACACCACAGTCCGGGGCGAATTTATCGGCGAAACTGGAATCCATAGGCTTCTTGTCACGCACATCACTGCATTGACCTTGGTATGCTTTGATGTACTGCAGAGCGATGCATCCCAGACCTTGATTGTCAGAAAGAGAAGAGGCCTTGCTGGCAGTACGGTTGCTGTTGATCAATGTCACCAGCTGATCGGCGGGGTTGTCTGAAAGAAGATAATTTCAGGGTTAATGTGCTCTAAATAAATGCTACAAACATAAGGATGTACAGTAGAGATCAACAATTATGCTTACTACTAAAATAAATATAGTCTATGGAAGATTAACATCCTATTAATTACACTAACTTATTTAGCAAGCTCGCGGGCTGTAGTACCCTCTGTTTGAATAAATATCTCTGAGAACTGCTAGTAACTTTTAAAACTTTCCATGGATAAGAAGGAAGTAACGCAGTAGGCCACTGAAACAGCATCATTCCTTAGAAACAGCTAATTTACAATAGAATGAAAACAGCAGTAACAAGGATCGTACCAATAAATTGTTTATTTCAATAGTAAGACGTTGCAAATGATCTTGTGCAGAGAATAGTCCGGTAGAATGCATCCAATTGTGCCAGTAGGTATGAGTGTAACAATCGTGAGGTAGAAAACTACATGAGGATGTTCATAGTTAAACGCAATGCAGCAGGTGGCCTCTGTGTATAACAGATATTTCATTTCATGAGCATATGAGGCTGTAAATTTATACTGAGTGAGCATGATATTAAAGAATTTATTTTTTTTCAGAAATATCCTATTGCTATAATTGTAGATTATGCTGTTGCTATCAAAGCAATCACACAACATTTCCCCATTTATATCTTAATCATGTAGATGAGTGACAGAGTCACCACCAAGGTTCCCACACACTACAAAATTTAACCAATTTTAAAGGGAAAAAAATATAATCAATCAAGTTTACTTCAAGACTTGTCAAGACAGAAGTTGTCGAAGTGACCATAAGAAGTCCTTAAAATTAGACCCATTACGACTAAACCAAATACGCACCTAATATCAATCCTCACCACTCAACCCCCAACAAAATGGGGTTCTTCTTACCGATTCATGCCAGACGCCATAGGTGTTCCAGATCTTTCAAAATTAAAATTGACCGTGGGTGCCAAATGAAGCAGATCATAGATAGGCCATACAGTACCGTCCACATACAAACATATGTCAAAATTGGTAAGTGCCTAAAATTAACCAGATTGGGCTCACTATTCGATCATTCAGGGAAGTGACCAGCAAACTATCCGTTCAGAGCTATCTTTACTGACAGGACACGAAGCGAAGCGAGAACCATGGCTCACTGAACACTCATAACGGCGATCCCTTTACCCAATTGCTCGATCCACAATGGCGTCGAACCCACCGTCACCTCCATCAACCCACCCCGCCCCCGAGATCCCAACCCGAGCTACGCATCAAAAACACCCAGATCCAGACACCAGGCTAGCACCTGTAGCCCCAGTACAATGATTCGAGCTCGCGCAAGAAGAACAAACACGGGGAATGCAGCACGGGAGAGCAAACCGAAAGCGAGTAGGTAAAAGGAGCCGTACTCTTGCTGTCGGCGGCCGAGGCGGCGGAGAGCAGGAGCGCCGGCAGGAGCAAGGCCGCCAGCAGCGGCCGCGCGGACATCGCCATCTGAATTATCCTCGCTCCCCCACCGCACACCCCGCTGGGGACAAACTGGGATCTGGGAGCTCGCGCGCGCTAGGTGGGCTTGGAGTGTCGGCTGGCTCAGCTAGTGAGCAGCAGGAGCATCTCTTCTTCCGCTCGATCCGCTCCAAGCTCGGTTTCTTTTTATGGCCTCTTTCGTTTGCGTCTGCTTCGGCTGCTCTCTCGCCGCATGTGTCATGTGTGTCCACCGTTCGATTGCCGTTTGCGTGGGTGGAGTGACCAAAGTGCCCCTGCCGACTATTTTCGGTTAGAAAGCAGCCTTCCATTCCATCGGTAGGCAAAAAGGACGATAGCCGACAGTTCTGTACTTTTGATCAACTCCTGCGATTCTCACTGCGCATTTTTTTTTAAAAAAAAATCTTGCATTGTGTCTCCCCCTGTTATAGTGACATTTTCACACTCACACGTTCATTATAGTTTTAGAGTCTCTGAGAAACTTCAGTGATTATATAGACAAATATTGGTACAGTAGAGTTTCTTGGGGCATGAAAAACAGCCTTTTAGGTTATTTAAAGCCAAGAAAATCCTTTTGAGGAAAAACAAAACAAAACAAAAGTGTGCCGTCCGGTGAGTAAGCGCTGTTTAAGAGATTGTTATGACTAAAGTGAAGCAGTAAGTAGCTCTGGACCCAGTAAGTAGCTCCGGGAGTAATGATCTGCTTCCCTCCACTGTCGGTGTGGTTGTTCAGAGAAAAATAATGATCAAAAGTATGATTGTACATAAATAGACAATTAAGTGCAACTTTTTTGGGCAATCATGCCCCGGACCTTCAGAGGTGAGCAGCCCAACGACTTGACGAACAGAAACCTCGCTACAGGGTGCAAATTTGCAAAATCTAACAAACTCCTGAAATCATTCGCCGTATGCAATCAATATCGCTTTACTAAGCTAGTGTCAGATAAGAAGTTCGTAGTTGTAATACAGTACCAGGACAGTCAGATCCACAGCCTCTTTACGATCATTTTTTTTCTTTTGGTGTTTGTGTGTGTGGGAAATAGTGTCTCGTTGCATGTAGGTTTGAGGAGACGACCTGACCACCAGAGCGCATGTGCCAAACACCGCAAATTACCAGCCAAATTTAATACAACATTCCCAGTGCTAATGGTTTTCTATAGTGCGAAATTCGAACGAAGGTGGCGTCTGCTGATTTGTCTGAGCTGTTTGACGATTGACAACGTAGCCGATGCTAACAACCATAACAAATTGGCTAGAATCAGTGAACCACCTCACGTATCTGCTGTTGAAAGGACCGGCAACGCTTACGCTTCAGCGAGCTACAGTGAGATCGAAGCTTGTCCATCTTTTGAGTTTGAAAGCAGTCCAATTTCTAAGAAGCAAAATCTTCATCCAACTTGAATTTAACTAGTCAAGGGGTCAAATCTTCACATTTTGCTGATAGCATTCGGCCGAATCGGCCCTTTCATCCAATAAGGAATGCAGACAATGTAGCAATTGAAATACTGAAAAAAATGTATGCCATTGCCATCCAGGCATCCAGGACAAACTTACATATATAAATGTATTCCTACTCGCAAATATATATATACATGTATATATATATACATGTATATATATATATATACATGTATATATATATATACATGTATATATATATACATGTATATATATATATATACATGTATATATACCTTCATCAAATATACACGAAACATTCAACGTTTCTTTACACAAAGGAAACATTAGGAATACATATATATATATACATGTATATATATACATGTATATATATATATATACATGTATATATATATATACATGTATATATATATATATACATGTATATATATATATATATGTATTCCTAATGTTTCCTTTGTGTAAAGAAACGTTGAATGTTTCGTGTATATTTGATGAAGGAACAAATCTAATTTACCCCCAAGATTGAGAAGAGAGGACTAGATATACAAGTGATGACACCATGGGGTAGCAGTAGGTCTTAGGCCAGTCTCAGTGGGAGTTTTATGGGCAATAAATATAGTGTCACATAGGCATTTTTGATGATGTGGCAGAGTATTAATGAAGAGAGAGGTGAAATAAGTTTCATGAGGATGAGACCCTGTATACACAGTTACCTAGACGGCGTGTGTCTTGCATGTAGCCTAGGGAACAACAATAGATGAAACTATACATTGAGAGAGGGGTATTTCATCCTAGTTTCAAACATTTTTTCATGATGTGGCACACTAGGTAACCGTGTCCATGAAACTTACATTGAGAATGTCCGTTTTGCAAATCCCGTCTGCTTTGAAATCTAGATTAGTTCAATTTACATTACAAATGAGTTTGGAAAAAGTATATATCACCCCCCCACCTATAGAGGGTGGACTACATAACCCCCTAACCTATGAAACACTCTATATCACCCCCTGAACTTTTCAAAACGGATCAAATTACCCCCTAAACCAATTTTAAAAAATCATAGTAATTCACAAAAAAATCATAAAATAGAAAATCAAATTGTGTTGGACTCCAAATGAGTAGATATACACACTGAACATATAATATGGTATGCTTTAGTACATTTTTTTCACTATAGCTCTAGATCTATATTTTTCTCCATAGTTGTAAAAAAAATGTATTAAAGCATAATATATTATATGTTCAGTGTGTGTATTTACTCATTTGGAGTCCAACATAATTTGATTTTCCATTTTATGATTTTTTTGTGATTTACTATGATTTTTCAAAATTGGTTTAGGGGGTAATTTGATCGGTTTTAAGAAATTGAGGGGGTGATATAGACTGTTTCATAGGTTGGGGGGTTACGTAATCCACCCTCTATAGTTGGGGGTGTGATATAGACTTTTTCTAATGAGTTTACTATGGATTCAATAACAAAAAAATGACTTGCTACATCAGGGAGGGCTGGCCATTTACAGCCCATCAGCAGCAGAAAGTGTTTTTAACTGGCTGGCCCATCGCAACGAAGAAACGTAAAAGTGCTCGCGGTCGAAGCTACTCTGTCTCAAGGTGCTCTCAAACTAGCTCTGCCACTGCCGCGCCAAATGAACCTTGACTGCGAGGAACCTCCAAGTTAAACTCGTTTATTCGAGTCATCACTCATTGACCAACGCAAATAAACAGGCTTAACTTCGGTCGTCCTTAAGATTTATCCCAAACAATGCCCAGGACGACACATCTCACTAGCACAATTTGAGAACATCTTCATCAAGCATTGCATACATAGTTCACCATACATAAAAGAGTTTCAAGTTTCTCTTAACACACATAAAGAGTTTGCAGCGAAAAGTTAAACATCGCTCTCATAGATACAACAAAATAATGAGTTCACTCTCATGCCACAAGTGACTCATTGAACAAAGATAAACAACGCGCACCTACTCCATGCCCGCACCACCATCGGCGGGATAGAAATGCCCAAAGAGCATAAAGTCGAAGTCAAATGAGCGTGCCATAACCAAGAGCGTGGCTATTGCAATAGATCAAAAACCCTGCAGGGGTGTACAACTTTTCCCACACGAGGCACAATACCAATGTAACACCCGGAATTTCATCACCTGTTTTAAATAGCAATCTTTTAAAAATTTCTGGAATTTAGTTGTAATCCAAATTTAATTTGTAGGAATATTGATTTGAATATGCATTTAAATTCTTTTTATTAAAAAGAACTAAAAATAAATATAAGGTCACCATTTGATTGAATGCATTTCATGTTGGAGCATTTTATTTGAGTGTTGAATTCAAATTGTTTTGAATTCAAATTTGGTTTCTTATTTGAATGTTAATAAAAATTTCTAAAATGTTCAACATTCCAAAACTGAAGTTTCAACAATTCGTCTGCTCTGTTTCAACATTATTGTTCAACATTTCAAAATCGCTCCTAATCACTTATCGGCCCAGCCCAACTCACTCTTTCCCCTCCCTTTCTCTTTCTTTTCCGCCTATAAATAGCGTCGCCGCACATCCTCGACCCCCTTTTCAACTGGAGACAAAAACCCTAGCACCGCCAAGACCTCCCCGCGCCGAACTCGAGCTGCGTCGCCTCCAAGCCGCCGTCGCACCGTTTTTCCGTCGTCGAGGTCTTGCCCCGGAGTTTCGCGGTGTGGTAAGGATCACGCCGAAGCCCTTTTCCCTCTCCCTCTCGCCCTCCCGTGTCTACGCAGCGCCGCCGACCACTGCCGCCCGCCATTGCTCGTCGCCGGCCCCGACCGTCGGCTAATCCCCAACAAGAACCCCGTAGATCGATTCCCCTTCCCCCGTTCTTCCTTCTGAGCCGTTAATCGATGAAAACGGTGTCCCGTAGCCCCAGATTCGCGAAGCTCCGGCGAGCCTCCACCGCGCGCCGCCGCCAGTCCGTCACCTCCGGCGAGCTGATCCACCCAGTTGAACCTCGGCCGTCCGATAGCTGTGGCTTGTTTTCAAAAGAGCCCCTGTAGTTTCTGCAAATCAACCCGAGGTCCAACACTAGTCAAAAGTAATTCCACTTTAGTCCTTTTCTTTCTTTTTAGACCCCCGAGCTTCTAGAATATAGAACCCGCCATCGCTGGCCGCTTCTTTTGCTTATGAGCCCTCGGGTTTTCATACGTAATTATGTATAAGCGCTCGGTTTCTTCTGTTTAAACCTCTGTTAAGTTAGTTTTCTCGCACTTAAGCCCCAGACCTTGTTTTATGCATAGATTTTACGTTTAAACTCCGTTTAACCTCGTTTTTGTTGCTTTAATCTCTTAAAGGCACAAAGTGTAGTTCACCAGTGTCTCATATCAAGTTTCATGTTTTAAAATAAATAAATATTAATTTTCTTAATTCTAGTTTAACTAGCTCTTTGAATTAAAAGCAAATCATAGTTCTACCTTCATGTTTTATAATCAAAGTTAATTTAATTAATCATTATTTAACTAGACTTTTATAATTAAAATATGGTGAGGTTTATATCTTGTCATTTCATAAACTAATTCAATTTGGTTAATGATTATTCAACTGTTTTATGAATAAACGCTACATAGGTTATGACCCGAGTTTTCATAATTACATGCTAACTTGACTAATATGAATATAAATGTATTTATTATTATAATTGACTAGTTGAACACGAATAATAAAGTTATTCGATTAGATGCTCATATATATTTCTTTTCTAAATTTAATTATTTAATTGATATAATTTATATATAATATTTATAAATAAAATTGATTAGGCTTTACTCCGCCTTTTCTTATGAAAAGTTTAACTTGAATTAATTCGAATATGAATATCTCTTTGAAATATTCATTGCACATGTTTATTAATTAAAATTAATGAAGCATATAGTCGCTGCTTTATTTTATAATATTAATCTTCCGATTGTTGTATCTTCTCGACCTTAGCTCTGATCTTAGTGTTTCTCGTGTTCTCGCGATCCCTATCCAGACCACAACCCGTTTTCCATGCTTGATCAATATTGTTGCCCATGTTTGGTGTACTGTTTATTTATCTGTGTATTTGTTTGCTTGTATGTGCTCGTGTGACGATAGACGTTGTTCAAGTTGAATTGGAAGATCAAGCTGTGAAGAGTTCATTGAAGATCAAGTCTACGAAGGAATTGAGCTTTAGCAGATATTATTAGGATTTAAGGCAAGTGGATTTCCCCCTCAGCATATTCTCTTTTGACCTATGCAACATCATGTTAATTAATGTTTACTTTATGTATGTATATTGCATTAATTTGATGGGTCCTATTTAAGGATGAATAGTCTTTTCCCGTAAGTCTTGTTACACCAGGTTTACTTTATGTTGGGTAGTTTTGCTTAGCTGCTATACTTGGGAATGGTTCACATTAATCGTGAAGATAATAAGTTTGTGTTGCCATTTATCAAGCTATTTATATCCATGTTCCGATTATGATGTTAAACAAGATCACTTATGTTAATTGGAACATGGAGCGGCATCCTGGGATTTACCCGTACAACCACAGTACCATATGGCTCTGGTCTTGGCTAAGTAACTAGATAAACTGTGTGTTGTGTTTGCACTGCTAGTGGTGGAATTTGGGGGCATTACCGGTTTGGGAGGTGCGGGGATTGGAAGGCGAGGCCTTGCTGTTGTAACCGTGGTCGTCGGGGAGCAAACACATACATATAGGGATTCTTTGGAAAGACCTCGTAGCGTCCCTATGCAGTCACACCTTGGTAGTGTGGTACGTGCCTGATCAACACAACATGGTTGGGTCTAAAGTTCTTCGGAGCTTTTACGGGAATTGTGGTGAAAGTATACAACCTCTGCAGAGTGTAAAACTGTTATAACAGCCGTGTTCACGGTTATGAATGGCCCGGATCCTCACATGATAATTGAACTTGAAGATGAAAATAAATTGTGGTTCCTGGTTATGGAATGTGTGCTTTGGCATGAATGATGTGAGATTATGTACATTTCTTTATATGATTAATTTGAGTTGGTATATACTTATACCTTAGTAATCAGGTGCTTGCTAATAAAACTTGACCAGCTAAAATGTTGACCGCTCTTAACTCTTAGCCTTTCCTTGAAAACTTTGCATATTCTCCACTTGTTGAGTACCACGATAAGTGTACTCATCCTTGCTAAATATTAGATCAGAAGGAGAAAAAAATGTGAAGTTCTTTAGTTCATTCAATGAAGATTGCTAGGCGTACGCAACCCCCAGTCAACTGCATGTGGTGAAGAGTTGAAGATTTCCGCTGCTAGAATATCGTTGTAATATATTTATTTTATTATTTCCGCTGCAACTTTGTGTTCTATATTCATGGAGTCTATCATATGTGTGAAACTTGATCCTGGCGCACATATGAGATGCATTCGGTTTGTGTTTTCTAAAACCGGGTGTGACAACCAACAACCATACCCTCGGCCTAGGATAAGTGTTAATTCATGCCCTCAACCGTTCACATACCCACACCCGACGACGAGAGGGCGGCCGGAGATGTATAGGGGTAACGGACTCTGCCATCTACCCCTCATCACAACCCGTGTCAAACCGTCCCATAGCAAGGTCCAGCTTATGATACTTGGCTTGCCCATCCCATCCTAAGCATGTGGTTTGTACGATGAGTGCTCAAGTTCCAAAGCGATACGCATCGGTCCTTAACCAATTCAAGCAAGCCTAACCATTTGAGTTCCACTCTCAACATGGCCCTACATTACTTGCCCAAATCTCGAGTAATTTTCATGGTTGTTCATCTTTAAAACATTCCAACTATCTGAGTATGATTAAGACAAAACCCTATGTCTCGCGAGAGGTGATGCCGTTGTCATCTCTCGACTTCTACCGGCTAAGCGTGGATAAACAAATTAAATCGTCAAGTCTAACAAGCATACTTAGCTAAAGGGTTGTTCTAATTTCCAAGTCCATGACTAGTAGGTTCTACTCTATTCAATTCATATGAATTACTATGGGAGGGCTCATGCACAAACAATTAAGCAATTAAACATTCTGAAAATAATTGGAAAAGGGTGCCTGCTTGATGCTCAAAAGTTGCCTCCTCAATCACAGGGTCCGGCACGAACTCAACCTCGGTGTTAACTCCGACGTCTCGGTCACTACACGAATGCAATGATGCAAAAATAAATAAATATGCCATGATAACATGCGTATATATATGATGCATGAAAAGCATAAATGAGAGAAGAAATATTTTATCAAGTAAACATGATATGATACAGCAGTAATCTACTTGTTAGAACATTTAAATACTAAAAAGAAATAGTTTTGTTCATATATTTCTCATAATGGCAGAACTGTAAATAGCTTGAAAACTTGCCGGCAATGGCTTGCCGGTGATTCCGGCGACCGATTGCAGCGGGGTTTGATCCCTAGAGCTTCTATGGAGGATGGGGAATCTGTTTTATTACCTAACATTGACATGTATAAGGGTTAAGAACACATGTAGCTCCAATGGAGGTGGATCACCATTGGAGCTCATGGGGGTCCTAGTAATGGAGATTTGGGGAGGGGGAAACAATAGGGAGGCCTCACCAAAAATGGGGAAGGATGATTAGAAGAACCTTAGGTCGAAGAAACTCACCGATTGGAGAGATTAAACTTGAATTTGCTTGACCGAAGTTGGGGGAAAACGAAACTCAGACTGCTGTTCTTGGCGAGGGGGAGGAGCTTCGGAGGAGCAGGTCGTCGCCCTAGGCCTGAGCGCAAGGCTAGGCCGCGGCCAGCCCTCTGCTCGCCAGCGCTGCAGGGGTGGAGGGAGCAGAGCTGCTGGAGCACAGGAGAGAGGGAGGAAAAGAACGGGAGAAAGAGAGGGGTATGGGAGAAGGGAGGAGGCGCCGTTAATTTTGTTTACGGGGAAAAGGAGAACACGCTTTTCTCTCTGGAAAGGGCAGACAACGTCTGGGGGTACAGAGACTTGAAACTAGTTTTGTCTGGGGTCAACAGAGAGTTCGTTGACTTCGTTCTCTCTGGTTGCCTGTGTACGTGAACCAAGTGAAGGAAGGTGAGGCATTTTATTTAGTTCCTTTCTTTCTAAAATAAGAAAAGACTATCTAGACATCTCCAAAATTATAAAACTTTTTTTAGTGGATTCTATAAATCAAAAGTGATCCATTTTGCTATTAAATGGCATAAAAGCAATAGTAGTTTTGGAATAAAAATTCTTCCCAAAATGACTTATTTAGGCATTCAGGTAAACTGTTAGCCCTCAAGATAGTTTTTGAAAATCCTATAAAAATCATGATAAATCTTATTTTCAAAGTACTAATTTATCAAGTAATTTCCCAGCATAAGTCTTATGGTGAAAATTTGAGTTGCTTCACAAAGTACTTGCAAAAATTCATATTTTTAATTTAAAAGTAATTCCAAGTAAGCCCAAATAAGGTCAAAACAATGCAATAATACTATAGATGATGCTCATGTATGCTGTATGACATGCTTAGCAAATTTGGGTTGTTACATTGACGACCTCCAAAGCTCCCCGTTTCGTGCATCTGCCCCCATATCTTCGCAGTTTTTCCATGTCTCAGCACGGCATCTACGGTAATTCCGTGGTTATGATTTTGATGAATTCGCACAGGAACACGCAGAGGCAGGGGCAAGGGCAGGCTGGGCAGCCAGGATGTTGGCACCCGCTGTGCCGGACCATGACGGCCACGTCTGTCCGTGTCCTGGGCGCCGCCGTAGAACTCGTCCGCTCTCCTCTCGTGTGTGCATCGTCCGGTCGTCCCCTTTCATCTGCTTTCCTCTCGTGTGCGCACCGAATAACTTGTCATCTCTGCTTCCCTCTCGTGTGTACGGTTTGCCACAGTGGAATCATGTAGGTTTCAGAGAGCTTTGAGATGCCAGGATTCAGAAATCACGTTTAGCACATTTGAATTATTGTGTTCCTGATTTTTTTTTTCTGGCGATGACCGTAAAATATAAAATGCTAAACCCTTTTGTAAGTAGGCTCTCAACTTCTCATTTCTGAATTAACCAATGTTTTGTGCGGCGATAAGCAAATTCCACATTTACATCCACATCATCATCAGCTATATATGCACACACGTCATATAGGTCTCGAGAGTCCACACTCCACAGCACGGCTACACGGTTCGCCATGGAACCATGGAGGACGCGGCACTAGACCTTGCTCAGTCCGTCATCATCCACATCCATTCGCCTTCCAGCCGTCGCCGCTCGGCCGCCGCCTTCGCCTCAGTCCCCTGCTTCACGGCGTGCTCCACGTAGAACCGGCTCGGCATCCGCACGCCGCGGCGCCACCGCTGGTACTGCAGCACCGTGGCCTTGCCGTTGCCCGCCGACATGGTGGGCACCAGCACCTTCCCGGGCCCGCCGACAAGCGGGAGCCGCCCCCTCGCCGTGTGCAGCCAGTCCCGGTGCTCCTCTTCCTGGTGCAGCGCGCATCCCCGCGGGGGCGCGTCGCCGTCGGCGTGCGCGAGCTCGTGGCACTGGCACCCCAGCGCCGTCCCGCCGCGCGAGAGCTCCAGCGCGCGGAACTGGCGCCGCAGGACGCGCGACGAGATCGTGCCGTGCCACTTCCTGAGCTGGTGCCGGGACGCGCGCGCCTCGTCCCGGCGATGGCTCCTGCTCTTCGACCTCGCTCTCTTCACCGGAGGCGGCGACGTCGGCGGCGAGGTCACCTCGGCTTCGTCGTCAGATGTGACGCAAGATGGCAACGGTGGAGACTTCCTTTTCTCGCCGGGTTGGTCAACCGAGCAAGACCTGCTTGCGAGCCGTGGCGATGCCCGCGGCTTGGGCTTCAGGGACCACAGCGCCTGGGTTTCCTCGTTGGAGAACATTGGCAGCAGAAGCTCGACGTCGTCCAAGGAGATGGGCGCCTGGGTGAGGTTGTCCAAGGAGATCGGAGGCGGCCGGAGCTGCTGGCCGCATGGCAGCTGGGCCTGCGGCGGCCGGAAGTTTTTCTTGAGGACTGTAGCGGCGACGGGAGGTCGTCGTCCTTGGAGAAGGAGAGAAGCTTGCACGATCGTGACAGGCCGGAGAAGCCGTGGAGGGAGCGTGGGCAGTGCGGGGACGACATGGCGGAGACTGCCACGGCCGCCATAGGTGACCAGGTGGGTCGTCGTCGCAAGGCGCCCCGGTGCCGGTGGTCGGATTGCGGCGGCTGCTGCGCCGATCTAATCGGGGGAGGCTTAGGGCCTCGGGGGGACGGTTTGGGGCCTCGGTCGGGTGAGGCTTTAGGCTCGGGTGTCGAAACATATATATCCTCATCGAGCTAGAATCCGAGTCGGAGACTCGGAGTCGTACACGGTCGGTGTTCCCGTCCGTCCAGGAATCCGACCGAGACGCATAGTCGGACACCCCTCTGCCCGCACGCCTCCCCCGGTTATTTTTCATACGTCTGCCGCCCAGGGTTTCCATCGCGAGCTCTCCCCCCATCGTGCGGCCTCGCTGTCCTTCCTCACTGGCGACAGGCGGCCCCCCACCTCTACCCCCGATCGTGCGTCCTCGCTGTTGGCCTCCGATCCGACGTGCTCACCGTCCTTCCGTCGCCTCTGCCCATCGCCCGGCCGTCCTCCGACCAGACGTGATCAATCGATCACTGTACCCTCCCTGCCGATCCAGTACCTAGCCTGCAACGACCTAGCAGACGAGGCCAACTGCTTCCCGTGGAGGCAGTGATAGCCGCATCATCGTTGGAGGTAAGTTCCAACATCACGCACCACCCTAGACCCTTTGCATCTTTCTTGTTCACGATTTCCCCAGTTTATGTTAGTGGCGGAGCCAGGATTTTGGCATGGGGTATGCCAAGCCAAAAAAATTTCATATGCAAAACGGTAAAATCCATTATATTCTTCCACCACAGGAGAAGCTAAAGCACGTTTCTTTGCGCTTTTAAACATAGAAGCAATGTCTCCATCCTTTTTTCATAGTTCACAAATCACAAATCCTAGAACCAAAATTTGGAGGTAACAGTGAAGTTAGGGTTTAGAAATTAGGGAAAAACTAAAAAAAATACAATAGGATTGAGTTATGTTCTCAGTTTCTCACCAGATGGGGAAGTGGGGATGCGTCGGGCGCCCCTTCTCTCTTCTCTGTTGGCCCAGGAAGCCGTCGTCGCCTCGTCGGGCACTGGCCGCTGGCGCTGGGTCTTGCCGTCGCCAAGGCAGCGGGCTGCGCCGCTGCAGGGAACAGGGGAGGGGATGACGCGGAGGCGGAGGCCGGAGGACGCGGCGTCGCTCCGTCCGCACGCGTGGACTCCGCGTCGCTCGGTCGCAGGGAAACGCCAAGGTGGCAAGGCAGGCCTAGGCGTCGGCCGTCGGGTGAATGGCCCAGCTAATTTTTTTTTACACATGCTATTTGTTGGGCTGGGCTGGGCTTGGGTATGCCACACCATACCTGTGCAGCCCACTGGATCCGCCGCTGGTTTATGTCCACCACTTTTTTTTTAGTCTGAGGTCACAACTCACAAGGAGCATATTCTGCTATGCCCTGTCCAGGACTTCAGGTGTTCTTGATGCTCCTTTGAAAGATCAGGTTCAGACAAGAGAGGTGCGCTGCTCTCCTCTTGTTGATTGACCACTTTGTGAGTTGTTGATCTTTACTTACACAGGCAAGCTTAACTTGTTTAATTGAATCACAGTTTCTGTTGGTTTATATTAAATATTTTTTTGTTAGCGGAAAAAATGCATAGCAATCTTAACTTACCTGCTCCATTTGCCGTCCATTATAGCCACGCAGTGGAGGGATACATGTCGGTGACTAATGCCTTCTTTCCTCGCTTGGTATAGTTGTTTCTGGAGTTGGGTTTTCCTTTGTTCTTGCAGTTGGCTGCTGCTGCTACTAGAATGAAAATCAAAAGCACCCAGGATTTCTGAAATTATGAGTGCATTAAGCTTTAGCTTCAGGGAGCAGCTGTTAAATTTTATAAAATTTCAGAGCTGCATCACACATATCTTCTTTAAACATTCCTAAGATATGCTCAGATTGAAATACTGAATAGTATAGGGGCTCTTAAGAGTTTGCAGTGTCATTGTTCATGATGGAAACAATGCCTAAGCAATATAATGATAATGTTATCCCACTTAAAATTTTTGGATTAGCGTTGGCCTATCGCAATTTATAGACATTACTTAGCTCCCAGATTTTGCTATCTAAAATTTATATGTGATGTCCATATTCTTTTCCGGGCAATTGGTACTGTGTCTTTATCTTACCCTTTTTATATACTTATACTGAGATATTTGATGGTATGTTGTGGACTATTGGTAAGATGAGCTTATTTTCTTGCAAAAAATGTTTCCTCAGCAAGAAACCATCAATTCTTGTGCCGTTGACGGAAAGTCGGGAACGGACAACTTGTGCCGGAGTGGCGGCGACGTCTTGGTTGCAATACCGGCGAGCAGCACCGTAGGCAGCGTGGCTCTGGGCCATGACCCTGTTGCGCCAGATTTTGGAGAGAGGTGGTGGCCATTGTGGTCACTGGTCAGGTCCTCAAGGTCGGATGAGGAGGCGAGCTGCGTTTTCTATGGGCTGTTCGTCATCATGGGCCGACCATCGGACCGTCGTCGTGCTAGCGTCATTTGCTAGCCCAAGATGGACCCTAAAACCCCAACAATGCATATTGGTCCACAAAGCCCAACAATGTACTAACTCTACATTCATCCTTGCACAGCCCCTTTGTATTGAACAAAACATTGGGAGAATGTATTCTGCGATGCTTCGTTCCGTGTTTGTTTTTCTTCTGTAAATCTGCTGGACTACGACGATTGAAGGGTGCACCAGACCAACCAGCACAAATCAAATCAAACAAAGACGGTTTCATACTTCCATACGCATGGACAGAGCACGTGTGAAATTACCTTTTGACCTGCATGATCTTGAGCTTAAACTTTTCTAAAAAAAAAACTATTCATCGAACTTAGCTGTAGTGTTTTTCTGGATCTACAGTGTTTTTTCCTAATACACCATGAGAGACAATTTTGAGATGGTAACCCGCCGTTGCAATACAACCAAAACAAAAACGCCACACTTCGTGTGAAGGAGGCACCCCCCTCCCCCCTTGCTTCGATTCTTCAGAAGATTTACAATAAAAAAAATATCATAAGTAATCCCTGATGGACCGAGGTCTCTTCAGATTCAGACGATTTCCACTGAAAATAATCCGGTGAAGCGAATGCGAGGACACGGCATTCTGCAGATTGCAAATCCTCTAGTCCACGGCGGATTTTAATAACCGCTAGGGCGCCTCCGCGCGACGCATGGAACGAGCCGGGCCCCGAGACGTCCTTTTCCCGTGAAACACTGGAACGAGCCGGGCCTTCACGTCCAAAGCTCCTGAGAAATCTAGGTCCCTGCTGCAACTCTATCCAGGTCAGTCAGAGAGGCCGGGCACGGCAGGCGAGTTCAGAGTTCAGACCATCGCTAGACAACGTGCCGCGTCGGCTGCCTCCTTTCGGCCTCGCAGCTCGCGGTATAAAAACGCACAGCAGCTCCCTCCATCCCTCGCCAGCTCCACACGAACGAACAAACTCTCGAGTCGAGACGCGACTAGTGCTCCCCCCGTTCGATTCGATCTCCAGCTATAGCCATCAGTGTCTTTGGCTCTTTGCTCATCTTCGGCGAGCTAGCTCGATCGGGATCACGTGTTCGTCGATGGCTTCCTCTCTCACCGCCGCTCTCGCCATCCTCGTCGCCCTCGCCCTCGCCGCCCAGTCCGCTCGTGGTACACATGATAATCCCCTCGGCGCGCCTGTCCTTTGCCACGTCACTGTTTCGTTTCGTTTTGTTTGTGATATATGTATAAATATGCGTGCTGCGATCATGCAGGCGGGAATCTGGCGTGCGAGGAGCTGGCGCCGGAGGTGTGCGCGTTCGCGGTGTCGTCGGGCGGGCTGCGGTGCGTGCTGGAGCGCACGCCGGAGGGCGCGCCCAAGTGCCAGACGTCGCCGGTGGTGGCCGGCGGCGCGGCCGCCGGGTGGGTGGAGACCGACGCCTGCGTGCGTGCCTGCGGCGTCGACCGCGCCGGGCTGGGCCTCCCCTTCGTCGCCAGCGCCGACCGCCGCTCCCTCCGTGCTCTCTGCTCGTCGGACTGCCAGGACGGGTGCCCCAACGTCGTCGACCTCTACGCCACCCTCGCCGCCGCTGAAGGTATGTCGCTGCCGGCGCTGTGCGAGGCGCAGAGGACCGCAGGGAACCGCCGTATGATGATGGGCGGTATGTCTCCGCTCGGCGCTCCGGTTGGGGCTCCGGTGTCACCTCCGGTTGTGGTTGATGCTCCGGTGGCTGCGGCAGCTCCGTGCGAGGAATGGTGAATTCAATTCTAAGCAGCATCGATTTGTTGTTCTACTCTAGTATACAGTTCTTTTTTTGTTATTTTCTTTCCAAAGTGTTAGTTCGGACTTCGGAGTACTATACCCTTGTTCAGTGCCAGTGTTGGATGCTCCACATGTATCCGAGATAGTTACATTGTTTCAGTATGAAATAAAGGCCGGATGAAGCCACATTCGTGTATTTTCCATTTTGTTCCATTCGTATCTAGTGTAGAGTACATGCGCATACCACGTTTCAAGTCTTCCGCTACTTCTTATCAGAGAAATGTGCTGGTCTTCTGAAGTTCTGATTGCAAATACTGCTGACTTGCTTCTATTCCTGCTCCAAAATTCTTCAACGCCCCAGGACCAGGACAGAGTGGAAAGAGATTTGTTTTTTAGAGACCGAACTGACCGATGTCCTACACATTGGTTGATCAGAAATGGACCTAACTGACCGAAGGCCTATACATTGATGGTTTTCTTTTTGGGTATCCTATACGTTAATGGTTGACCAGAAATGGACAGCTTAAGACTTTTTACTATCATGCACCAAAAAAATTTTTCAGCAAAATGCACCAAATAAATGGGCTGCCCGCGTTTTAAAAGTGGGCTTTCCGCCTCTCAGTTGTCGGCCTTATAAGTACCGAAGTCCGGCCCATAAAGTGATTTCGGCCGACGCGCGCCTTTGTTGCTACTGGGCTGTTTGTCGTTGCAGTGCTAAATCACAGAGGATATGTTGGCACAAGGTCCTTTAAAATCCAAGACATGATCAAAGTTGCAGCGCACTGTTCCCGTTTGGTTCACTTTATTTGAAAACATACTCAGCTATTAGAAATGAAATGTGTTTGTTTTTGTTTGGTGTATTTCCCTCATTCCCTGTTCAGTGTTTTTGTACCGTTGCGGTTGGTTTGCTCATTTGGTCCAATCAAGCAACTAGCTCGTTGGCGTCGCTGTAAATCTCATGGGTCATTATAAACATATTTTAAGTGTTTCTTGAACATAGTCACCAAAACAACTCACCTTCCAACGGCAAGCATTTTAAGTATTTCTAGAACATTTCTGTAATATTTTTATGAAAGAAAAATAAAAAAAAGTTTTTTTATAAAAATGGCAAATAATTTGGTTAAAAGTGTCCAGCATTGGAAATCGGAGGTTCAATTCAAATAGCTTTATTTTTATAGCAATAAAGAAAGTGGGCAGACCCATCTCCGTCCACGCGACACACATGCTAAAATCATCCCATCCTTTAATACGAGACGGCGACTGGGCACGCGGCTGCCGAACCAAAACTACTCTACTCCATACTCTTCCCTCCTTCCTCGGCTCCTGGCCGCCTTGGCTGCTCTGCTCCCACTGCCCGTCCGTCATCGTCAACTACTCGACTCGTCACTAGGGTTATTTTTTTCGGTCCGATAGTTCGAACCGCCGGCTAGCGGTAGCGGCTAGCTGGTCCGGTTTGACCTTGAAGTGTTTTTAGGAATTTTTTCGATATTTTTTCATTTTTTTAATTCAAATTTAAAAATTTCAAATTTGGACCCGGTTCAAACCGCCCCAAACCAGAACCGATCCGGGGCGGTTTGATCGGGAACCGGTCAAACCGGACCGGTTCCCGACGGTTCGGGGAACCCTGTCGTCACAGGCGCGTCCACTTGCGTGATTCGCTTTCGAACCCGCACTCACTCAATTCCTCCCCTGTTCCCTCCCTACTATACCCGGCTTCCCCCCCTCCCCACCCCACTTCCCCTTCTCCCCTCTTCCCCCCACGATGGCTTCCACGGATCGCTCGCCGCCGGTGGAGGGCCAGCAGCCGCGGCCGTCCCTCTTCTCGCCTTACCAGACGCCTCGCTTCCGCCTCGCCCACCGGTGAGCGCCGTACCCTCTTGATTTCTCCCCCATCTCTGGGGGTTGGTTACTCGGTCGTCGTCTGATGCGCGCGTTCCTGCAGGGTGGTGCTGGCGCCGATGACGCGGTGCAGGGCGCCCCGCGCGGTGCCGGGGCCCGCGCTCGAGGAGTACTACGCGCAGCGGTCCACGGAGGGCGGCCTGCTCATCTCCGAGGGCACCATCATCTCGCCGTCCGGCCCGGGGTAACAACCTCCTCTGCTCTCGCATCTTCTCCGCCATGGCTTTGCTAATACTTCCGTGAATCCGTGATCGATTTGTTTACTATCCGGTGATCCGTGCTGGGGGGTGGGGGTCTTAGATTACTGCGCCACCGTGCTAGGCAGGCTTCCTCGCGCCTTCGCGTGTGAGCCATGTGCGGCTAGTGTGGGATGGGATGGGAAGATGCGCGTAGATCTGGCGGAGAAGTGGTCCTCCCGTGACGGTTGGTTGGTGACTTTTGGGGTTAATCATCAAGGGCATCCCAATTATCAACGTGTATTTGGTGGGAATAGCATTTCTCTATTACTGCATTCACCAATCATCATGTGGTTTTGCTGTACTCTAGTTGATATTCTACTGCGTGGCGGTCGGTGTGCCTGATCAGAAGAGCGTGCTCTGTTTGATCTCTACTTTGAGTACTTGAGCATTGAGCAGGAGAACTGGAGAAGTTGAGGAAAAAAAAATTAACTGGCTACCTTCTCTTGACCGGTTGACTCTGTGCCCATTTTGAGTGGAGTTGTTGGGGATGTGTTAATGATAAGTTTACATAGATCATAGCTAGTACTGCACAATAATGTTCGTCATGTGGCTTTGCTATACTTTGCCAATACTGGCCACAGAGCAGGAGAAGTAGAAAAAAAAATTAGAGGAACTACTCATAACCCTGTGGCCATCCCGAGAGGACTTGCTGGGGAGATCCAAATGCTCGAGATTTCATTGATCATAGCTACTAAAAATGGTTTATTTCTGGATTGGTCAAGCCCTGAATTCATGTCATATTATTTCTTAAGTAAGCATGGCTAGATGCCATTTCCTGGACACAATGTGGGAATTTGAGACAAGGTGTCCATTAGCTTCTGCATGTCGTAAGTTGTAAAAATGTGGGCGGAAGGGGATCAGTATGATCAATGATCCAACACCATGATGTAACATGTTATATCTTAGTATAATTTCGTAGGGATTCTTCTCATGATTGCATGGGATGTGTTTGTAGCATGCTGTTTTACTTCTGAATATGCATGGGAAAAGGTTTCCTCGTGTCCCTGGGATATACAATCAAGAGCAGACTGATGCATGGAAGATCAGAACATTAGGTGACAGAACGTTGTTGTATCAGGTTTCCTCGTGTCCCCGGGATATACAATCAAGAGCAGACTGATGCATGGAAAAAGGTAGTTGATGCTGTTCATGCCAAGGGAGCCATCTTTTTCTGCCAGTTATGGCATGTAGGCCGAGCTTCTCATCAAGGTATGCTTGTTATATGTGCAATTTTCACAAAAGAAAATGGAAATGATGCAGTAATTTCTCATAAATTAAACTGGATTGCCAGACAATTCTTGCATTGGGATTCATCTGCCATGAATGATTTTACAATCCAACATTGGGATTCATCTGCCATGAATGATTTTACAATCCAACATTGGGATATTATCTAGCAGTTGGAGAAGTTTGTGTTCTGATGTAGCTGTTGTAATATGTATGTTGTCAAATTACGAATACTATAATCTGGGTTGGTGGGAAGTAAGGAGGAAGTTTCTGTCTTGCAATTGGACACCTGTTTCCTTACTGAGTTGCGTTGCTTCTTCTCTGAGTGAGACAAGTAGCAACAGTTGCCTTCCATTGGTCTTCAGTCAATGTAAACAGTCTGCACTGCATCCCTACAGATAGTCAGATCACAGTTTTAAATAATACATTCACTTCAGTAATTCACCATTTTGATCATATGCTCCTTGTTCAACAGTCAATAGATACAGTGCATGTGGTTGATTAACTTTACCAGTTCAGTACTGACCATTAAATTTCCTTATGCTATTGGACCATTATAGTTATTCTACTTTGATCTCAACTTAGGGTGTCACAGCGTCAGATGTTGGACTAATGTCTTTTTTTCCCCATTAATTAGTATATCAGCCAGGCGGTGCTGCTCCAATATCCTCGACTGACAAGCCAATATCATCAAGATGGAGGATACTGATGCCTGATGGCTCCTATGGCAAGTATCCAACGCCAAGGCGGCTTGCCACATTGGAGATACCTGAAATAGTTGAACAATACCGCCAAGCTGCCATAAACGCCATGAAAGCAGGTATCAAAATAAACATGCACAAATTCTCAAGCATTTATTTTCCCGAGCAAGCTTGGCAAGGGTTCTGCCTATTTCAAAGCAAGCATTTACAGATGTGCATTTGGTGATAGCTCTGAACCGTGTCCGACAATGGACCCTTTTGCTTTGGCTGGCTGTTACACCGTTGTGTTGTGTGCTTGTCTGTAGCCCATCACTTCCTGACAGATTATTGATGTAAGTTGTTGTGGGTTCAGAGCCTTTCTTGTAAAAAATCTCTGGCAGCGCTCTTTCCATAGGTTCCAAGAAGCATAGATCATTGTCTGTAGGTGTGTTGCTGAGTCTGTAGTTCTGTATGGTGTCATTCCTGCTAGCGATTGAGTCGGTTGCTTCTGTTGGCCGTTGCCTCCAGTTGGATGTCTGCCCATCCAGCAATGTCAGTCCTGAGTCCTAACTGCTTGTGAGGAACAGTCAGCCATGAGATGTATCGTTGATTCCTTGTCGGTGCGGCATACTGACAGATTGCATTGACCTGCCACCCCACCTGAATCCTGATGATAAGATTAGCAGGGGGTGTTTGTGCTGTAGTACCGGCATTTTTATCTCAGCTTTTGTTTTCCATATTTTCTCCCAGCTGCTATTTGCATACATCCTCAAGCTTTTCACATGTGAATCCAACCTTACTCCCACCAGAAAATCCCTCTATTTGCTCATAGAGACAAAATACCACTGCAGGTTTTGATGGCATTGAGATCCATGGTGCCCATGGCTACCTAATTGATCAGTTCCTCAAGGACGGCATCAACGAACGGACCGACGAGTACGGTGGTTCACTCTCCAACCGGTGCCGGTTCCTCATGGAAGTAACCCGTGCCGTGGTCTCTGCTATTGGGGCAGACCGCGTCGCTGTCCGGGTGTCACCAGCCATCGACCACCTCGACGCCTACGACTCCAACCCCTTGCAGCTCGGCCTGGCCGTGGTGGACCGTCTCAACGCCCTGCAGCAGGAGGCCGGGCGGCTGGCCTACCTCCACGTGACGCAGCCACGGTACACGGCGTACGGGCAGACGGAGTCGGGCCAGCACGGGAGCGCCGAGGAGGAGAGCCGGATGATGCGTGCCCTCCGCGGTGCATACCAGGGCACCTTCATGTGCAGCGGCGGGTACACGCGGGAGCTCGGCGTGGAGGCCGTGGAGTCCGGGGACGCCGACCTAGTGTCGTTCGGGCGGCTGTTCATCGCCAACCCGGACCTGGTTGAGCGATTTCGGCGCGACGCGCCGCTCAACAGGTACGTGCGGAAGACGTTCTACACGCCGGACCCCGTCGTCGGTTACACGGACTACCCGTTCCTTGGCCAGCCTAAGGCGCGCATGTGAGTGTGATTGATTAGTAGGTTGGTAATTATGAGAGGTGCATTGTTGATTGTGTAATGTAGCTTGGGAAAATAAGAAAACATTGGTTAGTGTTATTGTTACGTATTGCCGGTAGCCGGTGCAACAGACTGTATCTTGTTGATATCTCAAGGAGCAAATGGTGTACTTAATGGGGAAAATGCTGTACTCCCCGATTAGAATCAAATGAGGAACCCAATGTTCTTAGCTTGGCCTAACCTTTTTCAAACATAAGACAGGGAAATTTGGTCAACTACCCCTTCTGGCCTTTTTACAGCACCAAATTGTTTCATGAGTTCACAACGAAACTGCATTCATTTTGCCACGTCTCCTAGGCAAGCAGAGCTGTGGACTCTATCCTTTGCCTTCTCAGCCTGAACATCAAGATACAGACTATGAGGCCAAGATGAAAACAAACAAACCAACCAAATGTAGTCTGACACATGCAACATGTTCTTACTTCTTTGTTCCAGTTGGTGCATAAGGTTATGCAGACAAGCAAGATCGTCTGCGCAACAAGTCCACTCAAGAGTCCAAACCAGAGCCCCTGTTCAAATTTGAAACCATGAGTTTTTTTCTCTCTCCTCAATACCATTTAAACTTAAAAAAATGGGAACCATTTATTCTCCAAGAGATTAATGAAAGAGATCACTTACCATCCCTCCGACATGGCAGACAAAGGCAAAGAAGTATCCAAAAGGAATAGCAACAAGGTAGTAGGAAACAAGGTTGATGGAGGCGCCGATCTTTTGCCGACCACAGCCCCTAATGACACCTGCAACTCAAGCAAGGATGTCTTCTATAATTTTCAAATTGGATGAATTTGCCCACAACAATTCATGTGGTGGGTGTCAAAATGGTCTGTTTGGTGCACTGTCAGTGGGATTCTCGTCTTGTTTACCTGAAAGCACACCATTTATGCAGTCAAACAAGAAAGAGACTGCGAGTAGCGGCAGCATTCTGGCAATGTACTTGATCACTCTCTCGTCGTTGCTGTACGCATACCCCCATAGATTGCGCACGAGCACCATCAGCAGTCCTCCGAACGCGGCGACCAACAGAGACAAGAGCACGACCACCCAGGCCGCCAGACGGGCTGCCTGGGGCCGCCCTGCTCCAAGCTCGTTTGAAACACGCGTGCTGTATGACATCACGATGGGGAAGAATTATTGGAAAGATGATTTTTACATAATTTTTTTTTAGAAATTGAATGGCTGTCTACACATGATATGTTGTTGGAGCTGAGCTGACCTTATGGCACCACCAAGTCCAAGCGGGACCATGAACGCCAAGGTGATGGTGTTGATGCTACAAGAATCACAGCAGTGTCTCATCGGTGAATGTTGAGTGGCAGAGCAAACGGCATGCCAAATTTTAATTTCATCCCCCAAATCGAAGCAAGAGCGCTCACCAGATGGACAGGACGGCCGTCTCGAGCTTGGGATTTGGCAGAAGGCCAGAGAGCAGCACTAGTTGCTCGAAGGACCACCACTCTATGCTGCACAGTGCAGAGATACACGGCTTCAATTGTTTTCGAGACAGTGTAGTAATCCATAGCTAAGTCGTCGATGCCACCTAACTGTGATCAGTAAGACAATTGCAATGGAGTAATGGACAGACTCACCAGACCATCATGGCGGACGGCACGGCGAGCCTGAAGAAGGCGGGGATGCCACGGAACGCCTCCCGCGAGAACCCCGTCCAGGTGCTCCGGCATCGCGGCGACACCCTGACGTAGACCGCCATGAAACAAAGGTTGGCGGCGTACGAGACGGCGATGGCCAGCGCGGCGCCGGCGGCGCCCATGCCGAGCGCGCGCACCAGCAGCCAGCAGACGGGGACGTGCGCCGCCGCCGTGACGCCGGAGCTCAGCATCACGGGGACCACGGCGTTCTGCGCCTGCAGGAACCTGATGTGGCAGTTGAGCGGCCCGTTCACCAGCAGCGCCGGGATCAGCCCACGGATGTAGCTCGCCGCCGCGGCCGCGATCTCCGTGTCCTGGCCGAACCACACCAGGATCTCGCCCGTGTAGGCCCACATCGCAGACACCGGGATGCTGACCAGGATGAGGACCAGCATGGCGCGCTGCTTGTAGATGCCTAGCAGGTGGTGCTGCTTCGCGCCGAAGGCTTGGCCGCATAGCGTCTCCAGGCTCGTCGACATGCCTCCCTGACAATGCAATTGAAGACGCGTTCAGACAACACAGAAGCAGAGGCTTGGTCAGTCGATCTCCAGCATGAGGGTTTGGGGGAAGTTTGCGTACCAGGACGCTGAAGCCGGTGACGGTGGCGAAGGAGGTGGCGACGGAGGCGCCGGCGAGCTGGAGCTCGCCAAGGTGGCCGACGAACATGAGCGACAACAGCTGGACGACGTACTGAAGGAGGTAGCCGGGGACGAGCGGACCGGCGAGGGACAGCTGCTTCTTGACCTCAGCGCACACCAGGCTTTCGTCCTCGTCTCCGACGTGCTTGATCTCGGGATCTGTGCCATTCAGGAGCGGCTCTTCCTCCGTGGCCATGCTCTCGCCTGCTTCTTGCTTCGCTGTGTGAGAAGCAGAGGAGGTAGCAATAAATGGTGGTCGATCCGGACCTCCCCGTTCGATTCATCTGCTTCTGGTCAACCTCAATATTTTGTAGTACTAAAAAACATGATGCGATGTGAGAGCGAGATAATTTTGTTCAGTGCTGAAGAGGCTTTTTTTTGGACGTGACTGAACAGGCTATTCAGTGTGCAAAGACGACAGAAAAGGCTATTCAAGCTGGAGATCGACAGAGTAAGGCCACGTTTAGTTTCCCACATATTCCCCAAAAATCCACTATTCATCCAACTTTTTCCTATTCATCCCACCTCTTCTACTCACATATCACTATTCATCTGCAGTGTTTTTTTATAAACAGTGTATTTTCGGAGAATCTTTTCCCAATCTAAACACACCGGGCTACTGTTCGGCACTTTTAGGCGTACTTCCGGTATGTTTTTTTTTTGGGTACTAGTGTAGTCCTGCGTTGTTTCAGAATACGCAATTAAAGGCTTGGTAATTTTTTTTCTGAAACGTGGGATAATTTCAGCCTAGTCTTTGTAGTTTTAGTTTTTTTTTTCAAGAAAGCCACTCAAATGGACTGTGTATAGTGATAGACAAGGTTGCATAATCAAAGGGATTAAAAGCAAACTCAAAGGTCATGAGCCCATGTCTGGAAAGGTTAATATTAGGGTCTAAAACATGGCTAATCTCAATGGGAGTTTTATGGACACGATTATCTAGAGTACCACATCATTTAAAAATGTTTGAAACTAGTATGAAACACCCTACTCTCAATGCATAGTTTCATTTATTGTTGTTCCCTATGTTACATGCAAGACACAAGCTGTCTAGGTAACCGTGTTTGGAGGGTTTCATCACCATGAAACTCATTTCACCTCTCTCTTCATTAATTCACTGCCACATCACTAAAATTGCCTATGTGGCACTCTATTTATTGGTCATGAATCTCCCACGGAGACTGGCCTAAGAAAAAGGTTGAGATCTACTGCAAAATTCAATAGTGCAAGCACGTGCTTACATTCGCGGGACATAATGGATCCGAGCGAAAAGATTACCGGGACATCAACTGGACATGAGCGACATCGACTGGACGACGTACTGCAGGAGATAACCGGGGACGAGCAGCCCGTCAAGGAACAGCTGCTTCTTGACCTCAGACCACACAAGGCGTTCGTCCTCCGTGCGTGCTCTCGGCGCCGCCTGTGCCATTCAGGAACGGCGCTAGCTTCCTCCATGACCATGCTCATGCTTCGTGCTTCGCTGTGTGATGAGAAGCAGAATTTGATAATGGTGGTCAATCCGGACATCTCTGCTCCTGATCAAGCTCACTACTCATTTTTAGTATGTGCTTAGTATTTCTTAAAAAAAATATAACGTTCCAAAGATACTAAAAAAGCTATATAGTGCGAGGTAGGGATGGAGACAAATATTGTTCAATACCCGGATCTACTGGAAAATTTCAATAGTTCATGGCGTCAGCGATCTACGTATATTTATCACATCCAGCAAGTGGACGAGCGAATATTGTATAGCGCATGCACATGCTTACGTTGCGCGGGGCATACTGTATCCGAGCTAGAGCCATCAAGTCCTTAACTAGGGTCCTTTACGTCCGATAGGCTAAAAGTCAGCATCTTGCTCGGTCTAACAATACTTTAATTTGCATTTTGTAAGATACGGAGTAATAATACTGAAGTGTACCTGCGCCCGCGTGGCTGCAGGAAAAAGGCCGAATTTGTTTTGGGCCGTGATTCTTTTCTACTGAGTTGGCACGTTTCAACTATGTGTACAGTGCATATACGATTAAATAAAACGCATATAAAGTAAGCAATTTAAAGTTTGTGGTCTTGTTTTGGCTTTGATCAATAACATGTGCCGAATTGTAATTTTCTCTTTTCTTTTTTTTTCTTTCTCACAACCGTACCTTTTTTTAAGTGCTTTGAATATGTTGTGCTATTAAATATGGATTTTATTTTTTAGCTACTTTATTCACCATGTCTATATGTTTGTTCACATATATACAATACTTTTTTTTGCGCAAACATATATACAATACTTACATTTGCTATTTGTATATATTTTGTTCACCTATGAGAATTACTTGTTTGCTATTTGTATATAGTCACGAGTGGTGCCATTTGTTCGCTTTGCAGTTCGAACACTACTTTTTTATGTTAAATTATTTGTTTAATATGTAGGACTAGTTAAATTGTTTGTGTAAAAAAATAGTTTGGTATCTTAAAGTTATTTGTTAATTCTGCTAAAAAATCGTTTGTCAATGCTTTAGAAAAATAAAAGGATTAGAACATGGAATATTTGATTGTCAATGTGAAACAATTGTTCTTGCATAAAAAGGGAGAAGATCTGTAATTTGGGCCTTTTTTTGTGTACTACCTTAGGCCGATTCGTTAAAAGAAATGATGTGGTAAATGTTGGACTTTTGGGCATGAATATATATGTTGTGCTTTGTCGGTTTAGTTTTGAGTTTTGACAATACAATAACACAGCAGAAATCATTGTCCATACACATATATTTACGATATGAATCCACCATTTCAACTCTAGCGCAACATTAGACAATAAGTCGAAAAATACTATGACGACGACAAACGTTATTCATGGTTCAACATGGCAGGGGCCAGGGGTGCATGCAAATTATTATTCTCACACACGACAACAACGAGCAAGTTAATCCTGCCAATAAGCGGCTGGCATTATTGCTGCACTAGGATGGGTTGAAGTCTGAAGAAGACCTTGAGATAGCTTCAAGATCTCTCCCACACGATGCTGATGAAGGTACCGTACGTGTCCTTGATCACGAAGGCACTGCACTGGGGCCGAAGAACCTCTTGAGGCTCATGATCTCCTCTTTCTTGATGAAGGTGACCTTGTTGACAACATCCACCGTCAGGCTGCTGCCGAACATCGCATAGTCGGCGATCTGCAGGGCGGGGTTAGGGCTGCTGTACGCCGCGAACGCCACGGCCGTCGTGTTGCCGAGGTTGTACTGGAAGTGCAGCAGGCCCTGCGGGAACACGAACATCTCGCCCTTCCCCACCGTCTTGACGTAAGCGACGTTGGTCCCGGCGCTGACGAAGCCGGCGGAGAGGTTCCCCTCGAGGACGAAGAGGAGCTCGGAGGCTTCCGGGTGGGAGTGGAGCGGCACGACGCCGCCCGGGTGGATGTCCACGCGCGTCGCGCTGATGCCCAGCCCGTTCAGAGCTGGGTACTGGTTGACGTTGGCCGAGGCCAAGCTGGTGTTGAAGGGGGCGACGGTTGGGCCGGGCTGGGCTAGGGCGGAGGAGTGGAAGTCGTCGGCGGTGACGAGGGCCTTGGGCTTGCATGGGTAGCCGGACGGCGTGTCGGGGAGGTGAAGGTTGGCGACGCAGAAGTCTTGGGTTAGAGCGAGGGAGGAGAAGGGCAGTAGCTGGGAGAGAAAGGGCACGGCGAACAGAAGAAGGTGGAGCATGGTGGTCGCCTTGGGCGCCATGGTTATCGGCCGGCCCTGTGAGTTTGTGTAGGATATTGCCGAGTGCTTGTGTTTCGGATGTGTGTGATTCTAGCTTCCCCAGGCGTTGTATATATATAGAAACCCAGAAGAGCGGTGTGCTCATGCCTCATCCACTACGCAAGTACGTGCAGTGTGAGTTTGACAAAGGCATGCGCCGCATTTGTACATGTACGTACATCATCTGCATGCATGCATGCAGCGCTACAACGAGTTCATATATGACTGAGGAACTGAGGATGATGGTACCTAGCTAGCTAGTTGCGCTGGTCCACTCTGGCGGCGGAAAACTCGCAAGTCGCAATGTGTGTACACCGGCCAATAAACCGCCAACGTACTACTCCATCCGTAGTGTGGAATGGCGAGAAATCCCTCAGCAGGGCGAGAGGCAGCGGTTAGGGTCTCAAGGATGAAGGATGTATATCAGGGATTAGTTCTTTCGCCAGCATATTAGGTCCCCTCATCTTTAACTGGTAAGCACGCGCTATGTAAACAAAGCAAGTATTAATTTCGTGCGTTATTGCTGGCATAAAAATATCATCTCACTTTCTTGTGCCAGCATGGTTCCTTTCTGAATCAGAGCTCTTCAACTTCAAAGGTTTCAGTGTTTTGTGTGCCGGCTTTTGCAGTGTAAGTCTTCTATGGAATTCGGAACTTTGTTCAGTGCAAACTTTACATGTAGTACGTACGATTTAGTATATTTTACACCTCATTGCGTTTATTATCAGTTTGAGGATGCGCGGGGCCCAATCTAGTGGGTGCAACTGTGCAAGAAAAACACGGTTCAGCGTGAACAGGCATGATATAGTATAGTGTTATCTACTGGTTTTTTTTCATTGTCCAATATAGATAAAGAAAAGGACAGGATAAATGAAGCATCACTGAGCAAAAAACAAGGCACGACCAACACTGTTGAAGAAACATGCTCGACCATCAGGCATTTTGTCTTTCACTGGGAGTTGCAAATTGACAATTACCATGCCGTCGGGCTGGTTCAGTCAGTGCAAATTTGCTGCTAGTGGCACGTAACTGAACTACTGCATATTTTGCATGCTGCTTCACTGCTTCAGTGTCCATCATTTAGCCTTAGCGCTTCTGTATGCTCAATAGAAGGGTTCATAAAGAAGCTGAACTATTAAGCAGTTGATTGGCAGTCTTGTTAGATCTAGTACATTGTACAGTTCCTGCTTCATAGGCCATCTATACGTTTTAATTGAAGATAACTTCTGGATATATCTATCTGCCTATATGTTTTCGTCGTTTTCTGAGGACTTGTCGGCGTCAGACAACAAAAACATCCAACTAGCGGTGGAATCAGAATTGGCGTCAGACGACAGCAAAGAAAACTTTGAGAATAGCTCAGCCTTTCAAAATTTGCGTCACACAACAAAGACACATTGGAATCAGAATTGGCGTCAGACAACTAAAAACATCAGAGCTTTTGAAATCACCTACCTTCAATACAAAACGTGAGGTGATACAGATAAACGAGGCCAGTTTAAAACTTTCAACAAGAATTGTAGGGCTTTACCCTAATTAAAGGGAGCCCTTCCAGAAATTCTCTGTGGCACGAAGGCCGCAGAGGGGGTTTGGAAATAGTTTTCAACCAGCAATTGACGCGCCTCGGTATAACCTCACTAGCTGCGTCATTGCCCCAAGCGCAAAGATGAGTTCTAAAGGCTGCCCGCAGCTTGCTTTTATAGGTTGCTCGGGACAAGCTTCCGCAAATCTAGGCGATGTGGGACTAAACAGCAACCGAGCTACCTAAATCCTCATGTGCGCAGAACTCCCGAGCAGCTACGCAATCCACAGTTACCATATTGGGCTTTTCCTCCATCTTGGGCCTGAGCGCTTGAGCATAGCTTTATATGGGCTTCACGAAGAAACAACCAAACCCATTCAACAAGCTGCCTTGGGCTCCCGCCGGCGTCTACGTTTGGATCTGCCGATGCCTCGAACATGCCGCCGCAAAAGCCTACGTCTGTGTTTAGTTGATGAAGGGAAAAGATCTTTTGTTTCTGGGATGCGTGTTATGTGAGGGGATGAATAGGAAAGGTGAAAAAGGAATTTTTAGGGATGCGTGTTCTGTGAGGGGAATGAATAGTAAGTGCAAAAGATCTTTTGCATCTAAACACAACCTACGTATGGAAGTTGGAACAGCTACATCAGAACGGCTTGCTGCCACCAACGAAGCCTACCCCCTCTTGTCAGGTAAATACGGTTCCAAACTACTTTTTTTTTAACAAAGGGAGTATCAGTCAATATTACCAGTTCATCACAACAGTTCATCACAACTATAGGCAGATGCTTCGCTAAAAAAAAAATCTATATGCAGATGCCCACACAAATAGCAGGCTAACCAGATTTTTATATTGATGTTTAAAATAACATAAATAACTGTTGACCAACAAGATAATATCATAATCTTTATTTGTCTATTTCTGGTTGTATCATGATTGCCGATGATTGCCGATCCGATAATGTTGCATGTGTCTGTATGATAAATCTTTCATTTGGATTGCCATTTTAGCTCGAACGGACAAAAAGTGCCATCGACTTTAGATCTATTCGGTTGTGTTTGTTTTGGCAGTCGAGCTGCTATACTGTAGCTACCAGGAAGCACACGCTTACTTGCAGGATACTGTAGTAGCAACTACATTCGGCTAGGAGTAGCAAACCTGTCAGATGAGAAACATTTACAATTTTACTCATTTTTTATAGTATAGATTGAAAAATGCACTTTTTCGTGGCTAGCTAGTTTTCCTTATGCCATCTTTTTACTTTTTCTATTACTTAAGAGTAACCATATTACCAAGTAGCCTAAACTGAGGTATGTCTACTTGTGTATATTCTTTACGTGTGGTTACCTATAGATGATGTGTATCTCATCGTGCCCTGTGACTCGTAGCATGAGTTTAGACGTGGGCGATCTTCATGTAACGATTGGGAGTCCATCTACAACAAACTCAATAGTCACTGTCCTGCATTTGATTTGCAATATGGAGGTGTCAACTGTTCATTTTACCGCTGCCGATTGCTAAGCCGGGTTGGGCTAGAGCAGTGGAGTGGAAGTCGTTGGCGGTGACGACGGCCTTGGGCTTGCACGGGTAGCCGGCTGGCGTGTCGTCGGGGAGGAGCAGGTTGGCGACGCATAAGTCCTGGGTTAAAGCAAGGGAGGAGAAGGGCAGAGCCAGGGCACGAGCACAAGGTGGAGCACGGCGGCCTTGGGCGTCGTGGTTGCCAGCCAGCGCCCTGGCTAGATTACTATTGCGCATCCACTTGCTAGAAAATCGAGCATTAGTACCAGACACAAAGCCGGTTTAGTACCAATTATGCATCTGATGTCCCACTTCCAGTACTAATAGGCAGCCCAGGCTGGTACTAAAGACCGCCACTTAGTACTAGCTGGTACCTCAAGCCGGTACTAACGGTCCCACAAGGCGCGGCCGAGGGCCCCTGAGGCCAGCCGTTTAGTACTAGCCGGTACTAAAAGGCTGCCACGCGGCGCGGATATGGGCGCTCTAGGCCCAATTCATTTAGTACCGGCTAGCTTTTTTTCTTTCTTTTTTAAACGCTCCTGTTTTTTCTTTTTGTTTTTTCTTGTATTATTCTTTTATTTTACATCGTCCGTGTAGGACATTGCTGAGTGCGTGTGTTTCGGATGTGTGATTTTCCCTTAGGTGTCCTGCGTTTATATATATATAGAGAGAGAAACCCAGAAGAGTGGTGTGCTCATGCACTACGCATGTACGTGGAGTGCGAGTTTGACAAAGGCATGCGCCGCATTTGTAAATGTACGTATGGGCATGCAGCATGCTACAACGAGTTCACGACTGAGGATGGTGGTACCTAGCTAGTTGCGATGGTCGTCCACTCTGGTGGTGGAAAACTCGCAAGTCGCAATGTACGCCGGCCAATAAACTGGCAACGTACTACTCCGTCCGTAGTGTGAAGTGGCGAGAAATCCCTGTCCAGTAGAGCGAGAGGCAGACAACCATTTAGGGTCGGTCCTAGAATCGGCAGCCCGGCTTGGCTAAGCTTTTGAATTTGTTTCATTTTTATAATTTTCTTACACTAGCAATTATTTGTTTGGCCATCTAAATTACTTTTTTTTAACTGTTGGTGAAAGTTTACGCTTTTTGGAATTTTTATTTTGAAAAAAACTGCCTCACTTTATGAGGGAAACGGGCCTGAAAACCAAACAACTTCAGTCCTCGACCATACAACTGCAGGGGTAAAAAAACCCATACAACTCCGAAGACCACAACTAAATGAAAAATGGTGGGCTAGATTGGGCCATCGACACGCAAACTCAATTCAACGCAACTCAAGCAACTTTGGCCATATGATCGGATCAGGACATAGCTATGAGCCTCCACCAACTATATATGGCCGGTAGGATTGGGGTGTCGACAGTCGACACGAGCAACCACACAATCACCACCACCAACTAGAACCCTCTCACTCTTTTTCCCCTTTTTTTCCTTTTCTGTTTTTTGATAGAACATAGAAAGAAAAGAAAGAGATAGAAATCCTTGCTTCGGTTATCGTCAAAGCAAATACTCTAACATCATCTTCAGGAAGGACGTGATGCCAAAGATACTGTCGAAGCCAGCCCAAACTAATTGAGTAGGGTTTTCACCTGGATGTTGCGGGGATGATTAATGTCCTAACCGACGGCTCAGACGAGGCTAGGCCTGTGCGAGAGATGCCTGACGTCACCTTCAAGAAGGGCACGAAGCCAAAGGCGCTGACAACGGTTGGGTTTCACCCGCATCGTTGTAGTGGATTAAGAGATAGCCGGCACCTCTAACCCCACCATCAAGGCGTCGTTGGTGCGCCCCCATGGCCGCAGCCAATGACACCACCACAACAACGTCGACGTGCGTTCAAGGAAAACCGTTGTCAGCACTACTATGGCGTCGCCAACCCACTGCCTCACGAACGAGCCTGGGGTCACACGATTTGCAACCCTAGGTACAACAACAACGACGTCACAATAACAGACAAAGGCAGCTTCAAGGCGGTCCACGCGCCACCGTCGCGATGCAGGCGCGCTAGCCACCGCCATGCCGAGCCTAGCGTTGCTGCAGCCGCCGAGCAACCCACCATAGCCGGACTGCGAATCGCGGAGTGGAAAACTCATGCTTGATTCTTTCTTTGTCAAGAAATTGTTCAACGTCTTGAGAACAAACCTACCGAAAGCAGATCAAAGCAAGGCTACGCGTGTGCCTAGCAAAGGACTCAGGCTTGTTTGCACCATCGTTACCGTTGAGTGGCGACGAGCTAGTACCACTGCGAGAGCACGGTACGACCGGTGCGCGCGCTACGTATCATTTTGGTTGAGACGACGAGACCTGCACCGCTGCTCGCCGTGTAAAATGGGTTTAATGTGATACCTCTCGATGTCATCACGCCGTGTTAATATATCTGAGAACAGCCCTCAGCGTGGCTCGTACAGCGTTACAAGGAAATAGATAAACCGGTGCTATACTTCCAATACAAGGAGATCTCTACCTTCTATCTATCCTAACAACCTGATGTACTCGGTTACAAACATATTTTAACACGCCGGACCCGGGCCGGCCGGTTAGCTTTCGGCGATGGCAATCAGGCAGTGGCACTGTGGCAGCACGTACGCGCCGCGCAGCAACGGAGTGAGTGAGCCAGCATGGCAGCTCCGATGCGTGTCGTTGCCGGAGGCATCGGCGGGCACGCACGAAGGACGAAGCCACCAGTGACCACTGACCAATGGACACTTGCAGCCCACTACCGGCAACCGCAAATATGACGAGTGCCCCACAGTTAACCGAGTTCTTTCAGTCGGGCACTCGGCAAGAATGGCACGGCGAACGGGAAAAAGGAAACATCGTACCAGTAAGTAAGAAACCACTTCCAATATTATAGCGTTAGTTATCGCTCGATCCTGGTCGTCAGCTGCCGTAGCCAAGTCGCCATATTTAGTGGAGAGCCCACCTGAAACTTCTCCTAATCTGCAAACGCGTATAGGCATGCAGCATGCGTCCTTTTATTTTCGAGTATGCATGTCTGATGAGTGATGAGCCAAAGGCTGCGAATGGAATGCGGTGAAGTTTACACTAGCCGCACAAATCCGCAGACATTTTTGGGGGCTTTCCATAACACCCCCTTTCGGATTATCAATTGGCTTGCCTATTACTCCTCCGTTTTAAATTATAGTTTGTTTGACTTTTTCTAATCTATGTTGATCATTCGTCTTATTAAAAACTATATAAAATGTCATTTTTTTTTCATATAGATCGCTTTATTAATATAAGTTCTTCAAGAATGGCTTAAATTTGATTATGTTTGCATATAATTTTTACATATGTCAAGTGGTTAAAATTAGGGTAAACCAATCAAATAAATTATAATTTTAAACGGATAGAGTAGTGAACTCCACATCACTAAACTAAAAGGTTCACTTTCTTTTCTTAACTAGTTTTTCCTCCAAATGCTTTCACACGAAGTTCACTTAGTTGTAGAGTTTTTCATAGTGTGCGTGCGGACTATTAAGCTAGCGAGATACTACATACATACTTTTCTCATTCCAAATTACAATTCGTTTGGATTTTTTTAGCTCCAAATTTAACCGTTTGTCTTATTTAAAAATTTATATAAACATAGTCAAACTTAAGTTATTTTTAAAGAACTTTATTAATAGAACAAGTCATAATACAAAATGTGATATTTGCATAATTTTTAAATAAAGCGACTGGTTAAACTTAGGATAAAAATCAAACGAATTACAATTTGAAAACGGAGGGAGCACTATCATAGAGTTGTGTAACGTGGTGCTAATGAACTGCTTCTTGTTTATTGGCTTACCGCTACCTAATTAACCTGGTAATTGTTAATTGATTTTGCGTAGTTTAACTTGGGTATTTTATATTACACTTTAACCGGTCAGTGACCTCGTCTGCAACAACCCAACTCCCCAGAAGTACAATCATGGAGCGATGATACCCGTCTTCTCTCTTAAAACACACGGGAGTTGGTGACTGTCCTTGATCAAGGAACCTGCTTTCGGAGTTTCAGATCAATGGCTGGATAACGCGGGCATGCCTGGATTCTTGCTCATGGCCTCAATCCCCAATCATCATGGGTAAGGAAGGCATTGTTTGCCAAGTGCCCGACACTCGGCAAAGGCGTTGTTTTTCGAGTTCCTAACGAAATAGCAGACTTGGCAAACGTCTTGGCACACGCCAAACTTCAGTTTTCTGGTAGTGTTGGTGGAGCTACACCTCTAAACCCTGGGCCTTAGCCCACGCCGAGTCGCCGCCTCGCCGGAGACATAACTGAAGGCAAAGAGGAAGAAGGAAACAAATAGACATTCGAATAACATGCAGTTTCATAAAAATTAAAACCCACCGTACATTCTTACAACAGCCCCTGTAAACACACGCATAGCTAAGCGTGCACTTCGCATCAACACCTGATCCATGTCCATCTGTGAACGGTGATTACGCGGGCTATATGGCAGATTAGTTAATTAATCAGCATGCCGAGCTCGATCGATAGGTCCACGCAGTTTGCACGTAAAGCTGCGTGCTTTTTTAATCATCTTCGCACTTTGCACGAAAATCTTTTCTTACCCAATAATTGTCCTGCTTGCTCCATACCCACCATATTCCAAAACTGAAAACACATCCGATGCCTTTTCGGTAGCAAAAAATCCCGTCACGCGTTGGTGCCTCTCACATGTCCACGCCTCTCACATATACCATTAAAAAATAAACCTTGTCCGAGTATTTTATAGGGGGCCTAACACACAAAAAAAACTTTTTTTGTGTGTTTTTAGCAATGTGAATATATGAGGTGAGAATAATCTAAATTTTTTATAGCATTTTAAGAGGTCCTGAAATTTTCCCGGCACTTAGTTGCAACTAGTTTATATCGAAATAAAAATTAGTGTTTACGCATGAGTCAGTACAATCACTCTTCTTCGGGTCCAACTTTTTAGTAATGATGGTGTTAACGCTTTTTTCAACTACAAAGTTAGATTTAATCATAGACCCAACTATACAGAACCTTCACAGCTAAAATATAGTTTTACCTATAGATAATTGCCCGTCGAAAATTTACCAAAATCATTTTCATGCAGCAACTAACAAAGTAGTAACAGTCAACGTTTAAAATCATTCGTTTCGTCAAAACCTTTTAGAATCCTTCAAATCAAAAGCAAACCGAACGAACTTGCTCTCTGTAGCTGCACTTAGCACATACCATAGGTGGAATTACATTAGAAACAATAGCACTAGCATTAAAAAGAATTCACCACTTACCAGGCATATAAGCAAACTGGACACTTTTTTACCCTCTAAGAAATGGTCACGAAAAGAAAGCAAAAAGGGCAGGAAAAGAGTAGGTGCCGCGAGGCTGCTTCGTCATGCTGGGCGAAACAGGGGTGAGGTCTGGTCTCGAGTCGCGACTAATGCTTCTTTAGTTATACGTAGCAGTACCACTTTTAGGTCAGTGTCCCTTTTTTTTTTTTCCTATGCGTCGTGGCCTTTGAGTAAGTTCCCACCATGGAGAGCCCAGACCGTACGTGCATGACCTTCGCACTAGCTCGCGGTGCGGCCTCCGGCTTCCCTGCCTGCCTATATATCTCCACACTTGAGCAGACAGGTGCGTAGGCCTCAGCTTATTACAGCGCGCGCGACATCGTCGTCGTCTACTTGAGGATTGTTAATTCCGATCGAGAGGCAGAGGGATCATCGAGTTGTCGAGCGAAAGATTGTACGTAGCAGAGAGATCTGTCAGTGTGCATCATCGGCCATGGCATGGGGGGACAGCTACTTGGACGTGGTGCTGATCCCCCTTGCTGTCCTCTTCCCCGCCGTGTACCACCTCTGGCTCTGGCGCGCCGTCCGCCGCAGCCCGCTCAGCTCCACCGTCGGCATCAGCGCCGCCGCGCGCCGCCTCTGGGTCTTCTCCATGATGAAGGTATACTAGCTTGAAGTCCCATGCAACCGCCTTTGATGTTGCTCACCGCCGGACGGCCCGAAATGCAAGTGATCTGAGATTTTTGCGTGCTCGATCGTCGTGGATGTAGAACAACGAGAAACAGGCGATCCTGGTTGTGCAGTCGGTGCGGAACGTGCTCATGGGCTCCACGCTGGTGGCCACGACGTCGATCCTCTTCTGCACCGGCGCCGTCACCGTGCTCAGCAGCGCCTACGCCGTGAAGAAGCCGCTCAGCGACACCGTCTTCGGCGCACACGGCGAGTACACGATGGCGCACAAGTACGCCGTCATCCTCGTCGTCTTCCTCCTCGCCTTCATCTGCCAGAGCCTCGCCATCTGCACGCTTAACCAGGCCTCCTTCCTCATCAACGCGCTCTCCCCGTCCCCGGCCATCCACCTCACTCTCACAAAGGACTACGTCGCCAACGTCATGGAGAGGGGCTTCCTGCTCAACCTCGCCGGTAACCGGCTTTTCTTCGCCGGTGCACCGCTCCTGCTCTGGATCTTTGGGCCCGTCTTGCCGTTCCTCGGTTCCATGGCCATGCTCCCGATACTTTACAGCATCGACATGATCGAGTACACCAAGAAAGGGAGCAGCAACGGCAAGGCCAATGCGAAAGTGGACATGGATACGGAGAGTGATCAGAGCACTGAAGTCTGATGAGTTTATGATGCAATGCAAGACAGACAGCAATTCATGCAATAAGCATCCGTACGGAAGAGTAAAATACATGGACGGTTGTTGAATTTGCAACTGGGTGTCGTTGAGTCCCCAAACTTGTCCAGCCTGCATCGCCGCCGGTTTGGGATCCGTCGTCCCCCATTTGGCGGTGATGGTAAAACCAGTGGTGATGTGGATTTTGAAACCAGCGGCATGGTCGTCGCAACCAGCAAACGTAGGTTCAATTCCTCGCGGAAGTTGAGTTGTGACTGGTTTTAAAAAAATCTCCTCGCCGATGTAGCCAGCGCGGTTTGGAGATATTTAGCACCCATATAGAAAATATATCCGTAGTAAAAATGCCAGAAATGTACTATGAGTAACTATGTATCAAAACTCTAAATAAGATTCAGCAGGCGGACAGATATTCACCATTGTAGCATTTGAAATTAGAAGTACTCAAGATATCATATTATTCCTATGTGACAACTATGCATATCACTTATGGATGCTACATTTTACATATAACTCAGTTCATTGAGAAATGAAAGATAGAGTACGTTATTGATGAGGACATCGCCACTTTAGAATTGCATACATCAAAGTCTTCTCCAAGTGACAAGTCTTCTCTAATTCAGCCGCCACGTTCGGTCCGGATTCAGCCGACATCCCTGCACGTTTTCGGTGATATCTCTCTCATCCAACATCAAAATAAGGCCTATAAGGATGCGTTGGAACGAGGACAACGACGCCATTGATTTGCTTCTGGTCCGAGCTCCAGATGGATCATGGATAATGCTATATGACCACAACAAGGTGCTGCGTCACCTTTTTGGGCCGTCATCGAGCAGTGTATCGTGTCAGGCCTTGGCCCAAGTTGAGGGCGTCCCCTCTGGTCGCCCCCAACCCTAGGGTGCCCCTGTTACATCATAAATAGGGCACCCACCGCCGCTTAGACTTGGGTTTTGCTTGGATTATTCTGTTTGATATAGTTTCACCGTTCATCAGTTTGTGGAACCCCAACATTCGTGCTTAATCATTCATTTGCAGTTGTCACATTTATTGAGTGTTGCGTTATTTCGAGTTTTTGCTTGTGTTCTTCGTTGCACAGGAAGGGATTAGCCTTCTCGGCGAGGTCAACCGGAATGTGACTACGGTTGATAACCAGAGGAGTTGTGGTGCTAAGATTGCGGGTTCAAGTTTGCTGATTTGAAATCAGTTCGGTGTGTTGCACTCCACCAACAACGAGTTATCCTTCACCTACCGGAACATCGGGCACCCTAGTTTCCATCAGTTATGATAAATAAATGTCACGAGATTATGCATAACATACGATAAAGAAACACACTCACATCAGCCATGTCATAAAGAATGTCTAACTCTAGGATTATCATAGGAGCTATCTAGGAAATGTACTTAATATATTTACCAAATTAGTAGAAGTTACATAAGTTATATGTCAAATTAATGTTTTAGCAAAATATATAGTGGATAATATCCAACCCAACTTCATGGTCTAAATATTCATAAAGCTCCTACTCCAAAATCTAGCAGGGACGATTGCAAGGACAACTAAGTATATGGCAACTTGTTGTCTTCCGCTCGTTACCGGTAGAAATTGGACATATCTAGGGGAATTTACATTATGAAGCACCACATTTGCACATATAAAAACTATTCTAACCTACCCAGGACTCCTACCCTGCGAATAGACAAGCAAAATACTAAAAACATGCGCGAAGCACCCCAGAGCTTAACTTTTGCACTGTAAGTCTTCTATGAAATTCGGAACTTTGTTCAGTGTAAACTTTACATGTAGTACTAACGATTTGGTATATTTTGCAGCTCGGTGCGTTTATTATCAGTTTGAGGATGCGCGGGTGCTCGAAAAACACGGTTCAGCATGAACAGGCATGATGTAGTATAGTGTTGTCAACTGTTTTTTTTTTATCCTGTTCAAGTACATAGATAAAGAAAAGTACAGGATAAATGAAGCATCCCTGAGCAAAAAAGCAAGGTACGACCAACACTGCTGAAGAAACATGCTCGATCATCAGGCATTTTGTCTTTCACTGGGAGTTGCATATTGCAAATTGACAATTACCATGCCGTCCAGCTGGTTCAGTCAGTGTATTTGCTGCTAGTGGCACGTAACTGAAACACTGCATCTTTTGCATGCTGCTTCACTAGCGTCCATCATTTAGCCTTAGAGCTTATGTATACTGAATAGAAGGGTTCATAAAGAAGCTGAACTACTAAGCAGTTCATTGGCAGTCTAGTTTTTCTTTTTGTTTGTTTTTTTGACTGATTGGCAGTCTAGTTAGATCTAGTACATTTTACAGTTCCTGCTTCATAGGCCCTCTATCTGTTTTAATCGAAGATAACCTATGGATATATCTCCCTTATATGTTTCGCTCGTTTTCTGAGGACTTGTCGGCGTCAGACAACAAACACATACATCTAGCACTGGAATCAGAATTGGCGTCAGACGACAGCAAAAGAAAAACATCAGAATAGCTCCTTTTCAAAAGTGGCGTGAAATAACATTGGTTTCAGACAACCAAAAAAACCATCCGATCAAAATCTGGTATCTTCAATACAAAACCTACGGTGATCTAGAGAACCGGTTTAAAACTTTCAACAAGAATTGTAGGGCTTTACCCTAACTAAAGGGAGCCCTTCCAGAAATTCTCTGTGGCCCGAAGGCCGCAGAGGGGGTTTGGAAATAGTTTTCAACCAGCAATTGACGCGCCTCGGTATAACCTCACTAGCTGGGTCATTGCCCCAAGCGCAAAGATGAGTTCTAACGGCGCCCGCAGCTTGCTTTTATAGGTTGCTCGGGACAACCTTTCGCTAATCTAGGCGATGTGAGACTAAACAGCAACCGACCTACCTAATTCCTCATGTGCGCAGAACTCCCGACAATCCACAGTTACCATATTGGGCCTTTCCTCTGTGGTCAAGACCTCAGAGAATCTTTGGCCTGGAGCGCTTGAGCATAGATTTATATGGGCTTCATGAAGAAACAGCCAAACCATTCAACATGCCGGTATCTGCTGACGCTACCATCCCCTAAAAAAAAATAAAATGTGCTGACGCTACCACGCCGGCGTTGGAAAGCTCGAACTGTTCCTCAAGATGCGCGTGGCAGTCGTCCTCCCGACGCCGTGCCCGTGCAGACGTGCACCGTCGACTACTTGGTGATCAGCACCTGCCCCAGCTCGCATGGTCACGAACTCAGCACGAGACAGGTACGCCGGTGCGGTGGCCCCGCGCGCATAGATACGTTCTCGATCGCCGCCACCGGCGCGTTCGGTCGTATTGAAAATTTGAAACCTGCTCCTAGCAGCATGAAGCCAAAATCACATAGTCAGAGGAAATCCATAGCAAACACCCATCGCATTAGCTAGTTGCCAGTTGCCACTATAATGTATCGATGTCCACGTTACATCAGAACTCAGAATGGTTTCCTGTCACCAACGCTAAAAGCCTACGAGCGAATCAGTTACCAGTTCATCACAACTAGGCAGATGCCCACTCAAATAGCACGGCTAGCTAGTTTTTTATTGGCAAAATAGCCTAAATTAGTCCTCGAACTATTAGGCAAGGGTCAATTTCGTCCCCGAACAATCAAAAAGTCCAATTGAGCGCTACAGCTGCAAGTCGATTCGTCCTTCATATGAGGTGGATTGTCACATCACTGCATCATATCACCAGCCAAGTGTGAAATAACCTATTTGCCCTTGTTATACTTGATTATGACACGTGGAGCCTGCTAGTCAGTATCTCTCCGTTTCTACTTCGTCCACCTGAGCTCCCATCAATATCTGTCTTGTCAACTCGAGATCCAATCAAACAACAAAGACCTCTCTTTCCACTTTGGTGGCGAAAAACTCGCAAGTCTCAATGTGTGTACGCCGGCCAATAAACCCACCAACTTACTACACCGTCCGTAGTGTGGAGTGGCCATAAATCCCTATCCAACAGAGCGAGGGGGTCTTAGGGGCGGACCTAGAATCGGCGGCCCGACTTGGCTAAGCTTTTGAATTTGTTTCATTTTTATAATTTTTTTTATTGGAAGACAGCTGGAGATACTCTTAGACAATTTGAAACACCACTCGCGAGAAAAATGGCAGGTGTACACGCGTGCAAATTACTGCTACACCACAACCATGACCAAATTCAACCAAATAACCAACAACTCCGGTGACCGATGGCGAAACCAAAAATGGCTAGCTTATCCGCTCCCACCGAACAACGCCTTGAGTTTCCTCACCTCCAATTCATCCAGGACGGTGACCTTGCTCACGACATCCGTGGGCAGGTTGTTGGCGAAGAGCGCGAAGTCGAGGATCATGAGGCCAGGGTTGGCGCTGCTGTACGAGGAGAGCGCCACGGCGGCCGTGTCGTTGCCGAGGTTGTACTGGTAGTGCAGCAGGCCCTGCGGGAACACCATGAGGTCGCCCTTGTACAGCGTCTTGGTGTACACCTGGTTGGTCGCCGAGCTGATGAAGCCGGACGCCAAGGTGCCCTCGACGACGAAGAGCAGCTCGGTGCCGCCCGGGTGCGAGTGCAGCGGCACGACGCCGCCCGGGGCGAAGTCGACGCGCGCGGCGGAGATGCCCAGCCCGTTCACGCCGGGGAACTTGGTGACGAAGGCCGAGGCGATGCCGATGTTGAAGGGGTTGATGGTCGGGCCGGTGGTGTTCAGGCCACGGTAGTAGAAGTCGTCGGCGGTGACGCCGGCCTGGGGCTTGCACGGGTAGCCTGCCGGCGTGTCGCCGCGGGGCAGGTCGGCGATGCAGAAGTCCTGGTTCAGGGCTAGGGATGGGGACAGCAGCAGAAGAGATAGGAAGGGCATGGCTGCGAGGAGCAGGAACATGGCATTGGCCATGGTCATATCGGGCGGGCTCTTTGCTAAGCGTAGCTTGGAGTAGCTACAGGTTGGAAAACTATCTAGTTCAAGGCACCTGTATGTTTGATTCGGATATGTTATTCTTGCGGTGTTTGGTGATGGTATATATACTACATACAAGAGAAACCAGCAGGTGTGTTCATGGTGCGTCCTGGCGGCTAGGAATGCTGATTCAGATTATGAGAGGTTCCTGCACGTGGGGGCAGCTGGTCAAAAGGTCGATTTCTGCAAACACACGTTGTGGACGTCGGTTGGCTCGTGGATTAGTTTAGTAATCTGGGTTGATAGTAGCTACGACTTCGGGCAAAAAGAAACACTTTAAGATAGGATTCTGGCGATTCGAAAACTTTTAATATATTTTAAATATTGATACTTAATTATACAAATGATACTCCGTCTTGCACAAAATACAAGGGGCAATCATGGTAACATCATAAACCATGTCTACACACGAACCAAAAAAGAAACAAGTTTAAAAAACAAGAAAGAAAGCAAGATGATAGGAGGATTAAATGAGAGAGAAATATATTATTGGGTGTTGAATTTATTTTTAAGAAACTATGCATTAGAGAGGTGATTTTTATGTGTAATGTCTAGTTAACATGGATGTATATACACTACTAGATGGTATCTTGGGTTGGAGATGACCTTATATTGGAAAAATCAGCAGAAATGTCTCGTTATTCCTACCATTCAAATAATAGTTAGCCATAAATATAAGCATCCATTCGGAATGAAAAACAAGGTTAATCATATGTTATCAGAGGGGAACCTAGCCAATTTTACCGCTGGCCCAAGCCGCAGCCGCCCTCCTCCCTCCTTCATCATCGCCCAAGCCTACGGAAGCCCCACAAGCGACAACTAGCGAGGAAGGCGACGGCCGAACCATTTGGCCAGTGCTGGCCTCGTGCGTTGGGGTGGGACAGTGCACAGAGACATCGTCGTGGCACGCCGGGCTACGGTGGGGCGGATCCGCTGTCCGTTGACTAATCTAGCCTGGTCTAGTCCTGTTATCATGTGACGATGGTATCTTGATGTCGCACTGCTTCCTCGACGGGAAGCCTTTCGACGAGCTTCAACCTGGTTATTGCAAGCGTTGTTATTCTCCTCCTTATTCTTCTTGGGTGAGACTGGATCCGACTTTTGTCTACTACAATCACTTAGTGAGTGTCGTCCTGTGGCTCCTCTACTTCGTCAACGGTCTTCTCATTGGTGGTGCCAGAAAATCAAATGCCGGATAGTGTGTCCGCCATTTTTGCCATTCTCCTCCAAGGCTTCCAACGCTTGAATGACATTGGATGACGATGCGTGGAGCCCGGATGTGTTGTATGTGGTGTCATCAGCTTCAAGGGGGGTCGTTGTATCCGGTGACCTGCGGCTTGCCGCATGCATGCTCTTCACCACCTCTAGCCCCCACTCCGCTAGGCAGTCCCTGAGATTGAGGGCGAGAGCGGAGCAGCATAGCCACAAAGGGTGGTGCAGGATACAATGGCCTCGTGATAGCTAGCAAGTATGTTGCTCATCGGTGGCACAAATCAATGATCAGTGTAAGCTCTTTGGTTTGCGTCATGGGTTGCCTCTGGATTGTTGGCGAGTTGTATTTCTCTCCTCCTTCTATCATGTTGTGTTGTACCCGGTTTTCATGTTCTTATTTCACCTCTTTGTATCCTAACTCTGTATTGCGTTTGCTCAGAACGTACTCGCCGTGCGTGAAGTGCGGCGATGTGATCCACCGCTCATCATCCGGGCTTGTCGGCTCCATGAGGCTGCACTTCCGGCTCCACCGTGCCGGCCGCCGCCGGTGCCCTCCCTCGTCCTCTAGTTCCTCCAGCACCCACAAGTCCACCCTCATCGCCGGTGAGTGGCGGCACGTGACCAGCACGCCCAGCCGTTCGTGGACGTTGGTCAGCCGACACGTGGCTTCCTCTGGATCCTGCAGGAGCTGATGCACGTCCGGTGGCGCCTCGAAGCGTGACACGACCATCATCCTCGAGGTCCAGCGCCACCACGCGTTCGCCGCGCGCTGCGAGCCAGTGCGTCGCGCCGTCGACGGTGACCACTCCGCCGGAGTCTTGGAAGCCCCAGTCCGGGATGTCGAGCACCTCTCGCCACGACGACTCCATCTTGCTCATGGTGAAGGTGAACACCTGCACCCAATCGATCGCCAGCCGCCCGGTTTTGTAGGAGGAGGAGGACGACGAAGAACACGTGACGTCGACGACCTTGTACTTTCCCGTCGTCGGGTGGTACCCGAAGCTAAACCTGTGGAGTTTCCTCGACACGAGACACCACCGATAGTCCCACGATATCGAGGAATGTGGGGCCATGATCCTCTGATCAGTGATCGGGTTCACCACGGTGATGGTGGAGCACATGCGGCGTTGGCCGCCATGCCGGACCGACACGTCGTTTCTCAGGCAGAGCAAGCCGTTGCACGTGCCGACCAAGTGGACGACGCCTCTGTCCGAGCTCGAGAAGGACCACTCCTGCTGCCCACCGCGCCCTTCGTCGTCCTGTTGGTCGCCGGAGCCGGAGAAGACGATGGCACTGCCGGTTTTCCTGAAGAAGGCGAGGGTCTTGGGGGTGACGTGCCGGTCGGGAACGCGCTCGTCGATGACGTCGCGCCACCGCTTGCAGACGAACCGGAGCAGCCGACGGGTGGTCGTTGGGAGCCGCAGTAGGATCTCCACGAAGGCGTCCGTGGGCAGGTTGAAACCGTCGATGTCCGACATTTTTCCCGGCGCGGCTGCTGCGTGCGCTTCTCTTTCGGATTTGGATCCGATATTCTGATTGTTGCGTGAGGTATAAAATTTTGCCAGGTTAGGTACGTGTGCGTTCAAATATATTCGAGTCGAATACGGGCGGCAATCGCGAGAATCCGCAGCGGACTCGGAGTCTCGATCTATTTCCATCGTTGATCCGTGGGTGCTTGTCAGGCGAACTCACTCAATCTATCAAGAGGTGTATGGGAGAGATTGGTCGCGGTGCGCAGGTGGCTGGGCTGACTCGATCTCCATCATCGGATAGAGAACCTCCCCGTCTTCAACGCCGGTCGTTCTTTGTAGAGCTCAGTTTACATCTTTCAACAGTAACAAAAAAAATGATTTTCAATCTACAACTACAAAAATAGACACAAAGAGTCATACAACTATTAAATACAAGCAAATTTAGCTTTTCGAGTGGCTTCGCGAATTTTTTCTAAAAAAATATTCAGTTTAACCGAAAAAATCATAAATAATTCTAAGTCAAACAGATTATAAAACCAGTACCAATTGTTTTCTAAAATGAATTTGTTATGAATTTTGAAACTAAAATAATGTGCGTATATCATATTGTAAGTATGAGGCACGATCAAATTAAAGATAATTTATGTATATGTAGGTTTATATCTATTGTAAAAAACGTCTTAGGTTTTTTTCGTTCCATCGGATTCAATCCGGACCAGGAATGATAAATATAACAAGAAATTTATGATAGGTACATCTAGAGACCGGGATTTATTATGGGTCGGAAAATAAGTTAATCATGATAGATATAACAAGAGACCGGAATGATTTCCTACCTCTTGACTAGTGGATTGGTTTCCAGGCTTTTGGTGTCACTATCGTGAGTAAATTAGCTCTTGACCCGGAATAAATCCCGGCATTTTATTGTACCTATCATGAATTTATTGCTATATTATCATTCTCGGCCCGGATTAAATCCGATGTAACCGAACAAGCCCTTAATGAAGATGCTTATTCTTCGCTTCAACGAGAAATAAAAAAACACTCCTCCGTTTGCAAAACTTAGCACAACTAATTGACCACAAAAAAAAAGGCAAAAAGGCCAAACTAATGCATCCTACTATTCTCCCATCATGTCCTTAGCCTGCTTTCTCCTGGGCGACGAGCCGACGACATTTGCTTATCGCTTGCAGCTGCTCCCAGGCACCGGATTTCGAGTCTCGACGTAGGCAAAAGTCGTGAATTGGCCCTGACGCTCCTCCTTGCTCATGATGAGCGGCGCCTTCTTGTGTGACAGCAGGGGCCTAATCCTGGCGCCGCCGTCCGTCAACACGCCCACCTCGTGTCGGTACAGATGCGAGGTGCCCTCCCGCAGCCACCGAGCCGTACACTCCCCGTCCTCCGGGTCGTCCAGCCATTCGCTCAAGATGTAGTCGCCGTGCGTCAGCTGCGGCGCCATCACCCACCCGCCACTATACAAATTTCCGGCGACGACGGTGTACCTGCGGCTCCATTCCGGCTCCTCTCCCTCGCCGTCGTCCAGCATCCACACCGCCCTCACACCGGCCTCCAACGATACCACGACGCCGAGGCTGTCGTTGACCTTCGTCAGACGCCACCTGGTGCCTCTGCCCGCAGCAGCCGGGGCGGCGGGCACCATTGCCGGCGGCACGTCCAGAGACGTGACGCGCTCGTCCCCGACGCCATGACCTGGCTGGAGGACTTGGCCAGCCAGTACGTGGAGCCACCGACGCTGACGAGCTCGCACGCACGGGAGTTCGTACCCAGTACGGCGAGCCAGTACGTGTAGGTCCAGTGGTGCCTGCGGTGGCTGCTGGCGTTGTCGAAGACGATGGCGCTGGAGCTGCGGTCCTGGTTGACGAAGACGAGGATCTTTGCGGGGAGTTTCTCCTCCGGCGGCGTGCGCTCGTCGATGACGTTGCGCCACCTCTTGCAGACGACGTGGAGCGGCCGCCGCGAGCTCGCCGGGATGAGCGACAGGATCTGCACGAGCACGTCGTCGGGTAGGCGGGAGCCGTCGACAACGTCGTCCGCCATTGTCTCGACACGTATCGTGGGTCGATCCCCCGATCTAGCTGCAATATACTCGCGTCAGATTGTAGGTGTAAGTTGTAACACAGGAGACCGATCATATCCAAATTGGGAGCACGGGATGGTTTACACCTCTTGGTTGTCACGTGAAGGTTCGGTTAATTTCCTACCGCTCTATGCCGTGTTAGCATTAGCATGACCTGATCACCTGAACTAGCTAGAGCACGCCAATTGTAACCTTATGCGGCCTGGCATTAGGGGTCCAATTTTCACCCTCCAACTACTCCCTCCGTCCGCGAAAATATGCAACTCTAGGATTTCTCACGCAGATTCAGGAACAAGTAAAAAGACCATTATACCCGTAGTACTAGTAATTACATTTGTCTCTCGAATGGTCTCTGGAAGTCTAGATGCTTCCGACGCCGTCAGTCACGGCCAATAAAGGGCAGCCAAGGCAACGAGCATGGAAAACTCTGACTTTTTTTTCCTCTCCAGAACCACAGCACGGGCCTCTATTGGTGATTTTTTTTTATGAATCCAAGGCATGTGGGTCCTATACTAAGCTGTCATAGCAAGCTATAGTTGTTTGTTTTCTTGGACAAAATTCAAATCTTACAATTGCTTGTTTCATGGACAGAGAGAGTAGTTTAATAATCTGATTTTCAGCCATATTGCATTACAAAACAAGATTTGAAACACTATTCAACAATTGAAATCAGACAAATTTATCCTTCAAGCAGTTTCAAAGATGTTTTATTTTCATTTTCTGAAAATTTAAGAAATCATATTTAATTAATTCATTTTAAATATAAGAAAAACATGAAAATTATTCATTCTTTCCTTAAAATATAACATATACGTTGGTGCTATATTTGAAGTGATTTACATCTTATTTCATCACATTTTTAGTGTTAGATTTCATTTATTAAGTGCATGTGTTATTTAATTCAATTATAATTTTCATTTTAGCGTGAAAAGAGCACGAATAGGTGTTATAATTTAAAAAAGGTTTGGTGCTATTTTCATATTCTTGGTTTAAAATAAATTATTTACAATTTTCTAGATTAAACTTTATTTATTTTTAGAAAACAGAAAACCATCTTTGAAAATCAGTTTTTTTTTCTCTTGATCTCTAGTTTGCTGGAAGTTCATGTATATGGTATAATAAAACTATAAATTGCACGTTCGGCGTCATATACTTTCAACCTCAGAGCTTTGTCGGGCATGATCAATAGAAAAAAAAAAGTATTATTGCTCTATTCTTACAATTTCAAGCAGAGTGCGCTCGTTTCAAAATTCAGCTGGACAGCGACGATCTGGCTTGGATCCTCAGTCACTGCATCCAGTCGTTATCCTTGAATTCTGGGCAACGGCTCCAGCGTCTCGACGTAGGCAAAAGTTGTGAGGACGCCATTTCTTTCGTCCTCGTTCATGAGGAGCTCCCGCCCCTTCGCTGCCGACAACCGCCTGCCGCCGCCGCCGCCTGTCAAGTCGTCCACCTTGTGCTGGTACAACCTCCTCATCCCCCACGACCACGAACCGCGACCCTGAATCCTATCTCGTGATGCGCGCAAGATGCAATCGCCATGCGTCAGCTGCGGCGCCACAATCCAGGAACCGAACACCGTCGTCGCTGCAATCCAGCGACGTGACGTCGTCGCCCCAACAATGTTGTTCCTCCTGCTCCACCGCCGCGGCTGCGCGCCTCCACCGTCGTCCAGCACCCACACCTCCACGCTCGCCGTCGACGTGGCCACCACGGCGCCCAGCCTCGCATGCACGTTGGTCAGATCCCACCCGGCTTCCGCCGGGATCAGGCCGCCGCCGCCGCCGCCGGCCAGCGGCGGCGCGGCGAAGGACGTGACACGCTCGCCGTCGAGGACTCGAGGTCCAGCGCCATCACATGGGCGGAGAAGGCGTCGAGCCAGTACGTCCACCCGTCGACGCTGATGGCATCGCACAGGCGGTTGTAGGTCGCGCCGCCGCCTGGGGTGGTGTCCACCGGCACGGCACGCCACGACGTGCCGACGCCTAGGGTGAACACCTGAAGGGCGTCGACAACCTGGCGCCGGCCGCACGGGACGTGCACGACCTTGTACCTCCCCGTCGTCGGGTGGTACCCGAAGGTGTATTTCCCGGGCGCCCTCATCTGCTCCCACTCCGGCGACCTAGGCGCCGGTGGGAGGGCCTGCGTCTCGCCGGTGATCGAGTTGGTCACCGTGATGGTGGAGAAGCTACTACCATCACCGGCGGCGGTCGTCGTCAAGCTTTCGTGCAGGCAGAGCAAGCCGTTGCACGTGCCAACCAGGGCGACGTTGCTGCGTTGGTGGGAGCACGGGTACTTCCACGACCAGCGACGGCGGCCGCCGGATTCGTTGTCGAAGAGGAGGGCACGGGAGCCCCCGTGTTGGCTGATGAAGGCGAGGATCTCGGCTCTGACCTGCAGCTCGGGCGTGCGTTCGTTGACCATGTCGCGCCACCGCTTGCAGACCAGGCGGAACCTCCGCCGCGAGCTCGTCGGCAGGAGCAGCAAGATTAGCACCAAGAGGTCGTCGGGTAGGCTGTAACCCTTGCCCGCCATTGTGGCTATTGCTGGTCGATCAATACTCACGTGTAGATTTGTTTCTGATTTGTGGTACTGCACACGATTTGGGCGCACGTGACCGGTTGAAGAAACTTGGACGGGAAGAAAAGCTCTGGTGCACGTTTCACAAATTGGACTCCTGGCGTGCACGTATGACATATATTTCACGGGAAGAGAACCAGGGATTAAAGATACCCGGAGAGAGAGAGAGAGAGAGAGAGAGAGAGAGGTAGAAAATTAACCAAGTCTTCACGTGAGTACGTGACAGCCCAGAGCTGCAAATCATCCCGTGCTCCCAACTTGGATATAGTACGATCGGTCTCCTGTGTTACAATTGACGCGAGTATATTGCAGCTAGAATAGATCGGAAGATCGACCCACGACCAGGATAGGCGTCGTTATGGCGGACGACGTCGTGGATGGTTTTCGCCTACCCGACGACGTCCTCGTGCACATCTTGTTGCTCATCCCGGTGCGCCCGCGGCGGCGCTCCGCCTCGTCTGCAAGTGGTGGCGCATCCTCGTCGACGAGCGCACGCCACCAGAGGAGAAGCTCCGCACAAAGATCCTCGTCTTCATCAACCAAGGCCGCAGCTCCAGCGCCGTCGTCTTCAACAACAACGGCAGCGTGGAACGCACGCGCGAATGGACCTACTACACGAGCTCCATCGACGGCGAAGGCCGCGTCGACATGGTCGGCACCTGCAACGGCCTGCTCTGCCTGCACGACCACGGCTCGTACTCCTCCGCCGTCACGGTGACCAACCCGGTCACTGGCGAGACGGTGACGCTATCGCCATTGCCGGAGCAGTGGGTGCGGAGCCAATCCGTCAAGCTTCGGGTTCCACCCGGCGACGATGCAGCACAAGTTCGTGTACATCCCACGTGGGCAGCGCCGGTCCATCGACGCGCTACAGGTGTTCACCCTCGACGGCGACGACACAGCTGCCTGGCGAGACGTGCCGGTGCCCATCCCGGGCGCGTGCTACGACCTCCCGTGTGAGCCCGTCAGTGTCGGTGGATCCACGTACTGGCTCACCGAGTCCACCGGCCGGGTCATGGCGTTCGACCTCGGGGACGACGAGCGTGTCACGTACCTGGACGTGCCGCAGGGCATGTGGGTGGCTGCTGCGAGCAGACGGATGACACAGGTGCACAAGAGCTTGGGCGTCGTGGTCGTGTCGTTGGAGGGTGTGGGGGTGGTGTGGGTGCTGGACGACGACGGCGGCGGCGGCGGGAGGAAGCCGCGGTGGAGCCGGAGGTACGCCGCCGTCGTGGGAAATTTGTGGAGCGGCAAGTGGGTCATGGCGCCGCAGCTGACGCACGGCGGCGACTGCGTCTTGAGCGAATGGTTGGAGGGCGGGCAGTATGCGGTTCGGCGGACGCGGACCTCGCACCTGTGCCTGCACAAGGTGGGCGAGTTGAAGGACGGCGGGGGTGAAGTTGGGCCCGTTCGGCCACCCAAGGAGGCGCAGCTTGTCATGAGCGAGGAGGAGCGGCAGTGGCTGTTCACGACTTTTGCCTTCGTTGAGACTCTAAATCCGGTGCCAGGGAGCAGACATGAGATGAGTGAGGGTAGTAGCTTGTAAAGACAAGACACTATGCATTGTGTGAGTAGTATCATACTTGTATTTATATGACATGGTAAGGTTGGGGAGTGTGCTAACATATAAGAGTTTGCTTTAATATGCGTGCAATATTCATGAAAAATATCATTGGAGCAAAACGTTTTTAGGGAAACTACGTTGGATGTGTGCCCGATGTTTTGCTCTCGGCAAATGGAGCTGCACACGACAATCTTTGGTTTTCCGGTAGTGAATTCCATAAGGATACTACTAAATGGAGAGACCTCTCCATTTAAACTTAAGTGGAGAGCCCTCCTAACAGAGGAAGTAACTCACATGGACATGCTTTCTTCTCCAACTCTGGGGAAATAACTTTACAATATTCAACTTTATCTGAAAAGTAACTTTCTAATATTACGTTCAATCTGAAAAATAACCACTCAACTGTGTATATAAAGTAACTTTCTTATATTCTACCCGATCTGAAAAATATTCTGTTTGACGTACGAAGTAACTTATCAATGACATATATGAGTAAAAAGTAAACATTTTCACATTTTTGCATGGTACAAAAGTAACTTTGTCATTTTTATAAAAAATATACTCAACTGAGATTTTATCGAGACAAATATAATGGTGTAATCTAATTTTTATTTGGGTATTTCTCCCCATCCAAATACGAAGATTGTGAAGGGCTATCCACTTGAGCTTAAACGAAGAGGTCTCTAAGTTTAGAATTTGCCGTATAATCCCAACCGGTAGCATGGGGGTGCGACCACCACAAGGAACTACTCCGAACCCAGCTGTCCTTCACCACTGTCATCAAGTACACACTGCCACTCTCCGTAGCCAATATCGCGCGCCCTCGCCATCGCCGTATCCATACAACGCCAAAGGCTCCGTGGTCTCGACATAGGCGAACGTCCGGATGAAAGGCTCCGTGGTTTTGGCATAGGGCCCATGGACGCAGTAGTCATCATATAGGCTGATCGCCGGCGGCCACCCCATCTGCGCCTTCCCGCGACGCATCGTCGTCCTTGCCTCGCCCATGCGCAGCCGGCACGCGTGCAAGCTCAACCAGCCGCTCCCGCTCCCCCTTGCCCGGGTGGTAAGGACGTGCTCACCATGGGCGACGTGAGGCCATGCGAACTCTTGAAGTGGTTCGTGCCCTGGCTCCACGACGGAGAAGACGAGAAACCACGCTCCTTTCTGCTTGTTTCTTTCCAGATCCAGCATCCACAGCTGCACACCAAGCAGATAAAACGAAAATAACCGTCACTCATTGAGAGTACAAATGGCAGAACACGCATATGTATATATATGTGGTTTGGCTCGTTCGTCGGTTCGTGTACCTCGGTCTTGCTCCCCTTGAACGTTCTGCCCCGCTTCAGCTCGTAGGAGCAGACGGCAAGGCCCAGCATCCTCCCGGTCGTGTCAATCGTCAGGTGCCAAGACCGGTCAAGGCTGTACACGCACCGGCAGCGTCGTGACGAACGCGACGCGCTCGTCCTTGAGGTCGAACGACATGACGGAGCAGGTGTCCTTGGAGACCCAGTACATGACTCCATTGGCACTAACGAGGCCGAAGCTGAGGAGGCAGCTCGACCTGGCCGTGACCTGCACTCTCCGCCACGAGGTGTGCCCTAGCGTGAACACGTTCACCTCGTCGAACATCCAGCCGCCGTCGTCGACACGGCACGGGACGTGCACGATCTTGCAAAGCCCAGTCGCCGTGTGGTACGCGAAGCTGTACGCCTCCGCCGCCTCCATGGACACTCCGGCGGACATCGACGGCGGGGGGACGGCGAGCTTCTCGCCGGTGACCGGGTTGACGACGACCACGTCCCCTTGCCAGAAATGCAGGCATACCAGGCCGTTGCACGTGCCGACCATGCTGACTCGACGCGCCGTGTTGTCGATGCACTGCAGGCCCAGCTCCCTGCCGCCGCCGGTCACTTGAACAGAGAGGTCGTCGAAGACGTAAGCGCGGGGGCGGACGGCGTCACCGCCGACGCAGGCGAGGACCATGGCGCGTGGTGCCTGCGTCGCCGGCGTGCGGTCGTCGATGACGCTGCGCCAATGACGGCAGACGAGGCGGAGGCGCCGCCGTGGGCATGGTGGCAGGCGCCGCAGGATCTCCACGAAGACGTCCGCCGGGATGCGATCCCATCGGTTTGTCCATTGCGGTGGCGGCGGATCCGTCGGCGTCGCTTGTGTGGAGAGTATTTATTTTTTGAATAATGTGGAGAGTATTTATAAATGGCCGTCAGATTTATTAGGCCCGGTCATCCGGATCGAATGGAGTTACTTGTGTTGGCCCGTCTCAAGCGCTAACGACGAGCGGCAGAAGACACGGATCGATCCACTAATATCCAGGCGAAATTGACGCTCCAAATCTGTATCTAACCGTATAATAAGATTATTAATCATTTTGCATGGAATAAAGGATAGATCGAGAGGAACAATTTTGTCAAGCAATCGTGAATTCGTGATACTAATATCAGTTTTGCTGTGGTGTTTAATCTAGCTACTTTGGGAAAAAAATCAGAGGTCATATATGGAACACAACATGTTGATATTTTTTTGTAAAAAATAATGGAGTCTAAGGGCCAAAAGCAGAAAAGCTGGAACAGTCCCGGTTGAACCACTGTACACCATTTATTTTAACATAATATTAATTTCTCATTACTTTATTTTATAAAAATATTTAAATTTTCTAATATATATCTGTAACGAGATCTACCCAACCGCGTTAGATGTGGCATAATAAATGAGATGGCATAGCAATATACCAATAGTCAGTCATACAAAGTTCGAAATCAACGTCCAAACATTCAAGTAATTATGACGACTTTAATTGAAAATTACTGGTTGCCGAAGAAGAAAATTTAACTTTATTTTTCTCAGTCCATTTTTTTTGATTGGATTTCTCAGTCAATTTTACATATGCCTGATGCATGTGCAACGAAACATTGGTTTGTCTAATTGTCGATTTAGAAATGCACAAAAGATCCATAAAATGAAACGTTTTCCTATATAAATATTACATTTTTCTTAGATTTTCCGGGAGAACATGTTCTATAATATTATACCTCACGTCCTCACCATAGTTTTTTTATAGGAAAAAGTCCATATTACTCCCCTCAACTATAAGCAAAGTCCACATAACCCTCTAAACTATCTTTTAGTTCATTTTACCCCCTAAACTATGTCACTTGGTGTATTCTACCCCCTAATACAATTTGTCATTTTTATTTCTCCATGCACAAGTTGAATTTTAATTTAAAATTTTGCATGATTGTAGTGAACATCACAATGTATGTCAAAAAAATATATTATGAATTTTTCGTTGCTAGTTTTTGTATAATATCGTGTCCTAAGGATTAATTAATTATTGAATATCTTTACCCCATTAAAATAATGACAAAAAATAATTTTATATTTTTCTATCATGCATTATGATGTCTACTATCATCTCCCAAAATTTGAACGCAATATGACACTTGTACATGGAAAAATAAAAAAAGAAATTGTATTAGGGGGTAACATAGACCAAATAACATAATTTAGGAGGTAAAATAAACCAAAAAATAGTTTAGAGGGTTATGTGAACTTTGCTTATAGTTGAGGGGAGTAAATTGGACTTTTTCCTTTTTTATAATATATTCTCGAAATCTCATAAGTATATAAACCTGAAAACAAAGACATGCATATTTTAGAACCGACTGAATTAACTATACAAGGTAAAACAAAGACTTGCCTATAGTTCACTGTTGCTTTTTTTCGCAACCAACATACACATTAGAGTAAGAGAAAAGCACACCATTGTTAGAGCATCTCCAAAAGCTCTTGTATCTAGTCTTGTATCTGTAAAAAAAGAAAAAGGAAGCAAAAACCCCCATCAACAGATACGGTAAACCCGAAACTATCTATCGATGCTAGCTTTCCCCCTTCCTCCGCTAGGCATCTATCCCTAGCCTTGGTCGCTCGGCATCCCTGCTGCGCTCGCGTTCCTCCTCCTTTCCACGCGCGATTCACCTCCTTCCCGCGCGCTTCCCTCTCCCCGCCTCCCTCGCGTGCAATTCCCCTCCTCCCGCGCGTGATTTCCCTCCTCCGGCGCGCCCAGATTTCTTTCTGTCTCCGCGCCGTGCAGCTGCCTCTGCGCCGCCGCTCCCTCCGCACCGTGCAGCTGCCTCGATGCCGCCGCTGCCTGGGCGCCGCGCAATAGAGGGCTATCGATTTGATTGCTTCCCTGATCAAATTGATTTTCAAACATTGCTATTATATTAGTTCAAGGCCCAACCATTGATCACGGTGGCAGATGCAAACACAATGATGATCGACACCTCAAACTGACGTGCGTGATCCGTCCAGCAGCTAGCGTTTCCTCGTGATGGCGCCTGTTCTCGTCTGGTGTATGTCGACACGGCAGCGGCGGCGGCAGGAGGTGAGTCGCGTGCGGGAACGGAAACAAAAAAAAGTCCGTGTGCGAGATCGGATAGAAAAAAGTCGGCGTGCGGGATCAGGTGACATGGAATTAGTTTTGAATATACCCATCAAGTTTTAGCTAATCTCTTGGATCACCCTATAGAAATAAGTGGGTTTGTATTTTTATAAGGAGGGTATAATATCTAAATTTACCTAATGAGATACAAGAGCTCTTGGAGATAGAAAAAAGTCGGCGTGCGGGATCAGGTGACATGGAATTAGTTTTGAATATACCCATCAAGTTTTAGCTAATCTCTTGGATCACCCTATAGAAATAAGTGGGTTTGTATTTTTACAAGGAGGGTATAATATCTAAATTTACCTAATGAGATACAAGAGCTCTTGGAGATGCTCTTAGCTTTCAACCACGTAAAAGGAAACTCTGTTTAGCTTCAACTTCCATCCCCTCCCCCAATAATCAGGTATCCATTTCCAGTCCACATCACCGCCAAACTCGCCATCATAGCAAGCATACAACGCCAAAGGCTCCGTGGTTTCGACATAGGCGAACGTCCGGATGCCGCTGCAGTAGTACGCGCCGATCCACGGCGGCGGCGACTGCTCCAAGCGCACCACGCCGCCGTGATGCGTCGTCGTCGTCTTCCCCTCGCTCAGTGGCCATGCGTTCAAGCTCACCAAGTTTTTGCCGCACTCCTGGGTGGTAAGGACGTGCTCGCCATGGGTGACGTGCGGCCATGCGATCTTTTGATCTGGCTTGTCCTTCCCTGGCTCCACTATGGTGTTCTGGAGAACCCACGGCGTCGTCCCCGCCTTGTTTCTTCGCCTGTCGTCGAGCACCCATATCTGAAAAACACACGCAGACGTAAAAGCAAGATCAGATCAGACTATCAAACAATGTTCATATACGATACGGCCGGCTTTGTTCGTTCGTGTACCTCAGTCTTGATCCTTTAGCGTTGTGTTCCGCTTCATGTCGTGGGAGCAGACGGCGACGCCCAGCTTCCCACTCATGTCGGTCGTCAGCTGACAGTAGATGTCCAGGTCCAGCAGTAGCCCTACCCTAACCGGCAGCGTCGCGACGAACAGTTGGCGCTCGTCTCCGTTGAGGTCGAAAGACATGACCGAGTGGCCATCGTTAGAGACCCAATACGTGGCGCCATTGACACTGACGATGCCAAACTTGAGTAGGCAGCTGGACCCGAGCCGGACCGGCACCTCGCGCCACGAGGTGTCCCCGAGCGTGAACACGTTCACCGTGTTGAACGTGCCAACCTCCCCGTGGAACGGGAGGTGCACGACCTTGTACAAACCCGTCGCCGGGTGGTACGTGAAGCTGTACGTTGCCGCCTCAAACTTGCCATCCTTCACCGGTGGCGGCGGTGGCACGGCGAGCTTCTCGCCGGTGACCGGGTTGACGACGACGACGTCGCCGCGATATCGGTAGAGACAGAGCAGGCCATTGCAGGTGCCTACGATGATCGAGCCAGGTGTGTTGGCTGCGCCTTGCAGTTCCACAAGCCTGCCGCTGTTGGTATATGCTTCAGTTAGGTCGTCGAAGATGTAGGCGCGGGGGACCGCGTCCTCGTTGAACGCGCGCTCGTGGACGAAGCCGAGGACCATGGCGCCGGATTGCTGCGTCGTCATGGGCATGTGATCGTCGACGACGCTGCGCCAATGGCGGCACACGAGGCGGAGACGCTGGCGGGGGCTCGGCGGCACGAGATGCAGGATCTCCATGAAGACGTCCGCAGGGATGCTCTCCCATGATCGGTTGGGAGCCATTGCGGCGGCGGCGGATTGGTTGTCCTGCCGCCCGTGTGCAGCATATGGATATAATCGACCGTAGGATTGACTGGATTCGGATAGGAATTCGTCGGGTCGGATGAATTACTATACATGCCCGGCCGCGTCGGTTCTTACGAACTCGTATCGGTTTCAAGCTTGTTACCGTCGCTGAGTACATCTCTGTTATGGTTACTCAATCAAGTTACTCAAGATCAGCAGATATCAGGCAAAATCGACGATCCAAATCTGTACCTAATAACCAGGTCTGGACAGGAGACTAGGGGTGAAGACAACTTTACGAGAAAGAACTAAAAGAAGAGGATAATTGAAGTAACTTCGAATCAATTTTGGTTGGGGTTCAAAAAAACGAATAAAAATAAATTAAATTCTTTATCAATAATTTACGAACTTGTATCGGTTTCAAGCTTGTTCCTTGTTACCCCCGTTGTTATGGTTACTCAATCTAGTTACTCAAGATGATCATAAGAATATATCCACTAATATCAGGCAAAATCGACGCTCCAAATCAACTACTCCCTTCGTACCAAATTATCAATCATCATGGATGCTATTTTGAGTGTCTAAGTTCATGACATCATCTATGAATCTAGACATATACTTGTCTAAATTTATAGCATATTCAATGAATCTAATAAAAAGATAGAATGACTAATAAATTAGAACGGAGGGAGTAATAACCAGGTCTTGACTGTGGAGGAGAGTGGGGTGAAGAAGGCTACTAGTTGGGCAGGTGGAGCATGTCGCTTTTCGCAAAAATTATGTATGCAAATATAAACTTTATGAGTGTTTTCTTCAACATTTTTTTTAAAATTGTCGGGTACCTACGAAAGGGGTACCCCAATCTAGGCCCAAAACTACTTGGCATCAAGGCCCACGACGACATTGACCTGGCTCAACAGCCCAGCAAAGGCCCGCCATCGCTACGAGTCCTCGGCCCCATCCAGCTCGAGGTAAACGATTACCCTCGAGCGGGGGGTTTCCGTCTCGTTCGAGGCTCAGCGGCCTCGAGGACGACCCCTACCCTCGAGGGGGTGTTTTCCGTCTCGTTCGAGGGTCGGCGAGCTCGAGCTTGCCATCCAAGCTCGAGCCGGCCTCGCCGGGAACGACGCCCAACGCACTACGACTCGTCAGAGTCATCATGACACGGTCAAAAAGCAGGGATCACTGCTCCACGCCATCACCTACTCTCCGGAGAAGACATCGGTCAAATCCACTCGCAACAGTGGACTCTGAGCGCCATGCTGCACGCCAGGCCTAACCCTGCCTAGTAGCACTGTGCCAACCACTCCTTTGACTTTACCCCCGCCGGACACGCTGCCACCCTCGAAGGCAACCTCGAAGGAGGCCACGGAGGCTCGAATTGGACCCCGTACGCAAGTTACCTACCCTCGACGCCGTGAGCCGTCACCAGGAGGAAGGACATCACGTCAGCCACTGCCATGCCGTCAGCCGGAGTTGGAAGGCGCGATTCCCGCTCACGTACGGCGCGACATGGACGAACAGTGCACACAGCGACAAACACATGTACTCGCACCCCGCCCCCTTGTCTATAAAAGGGGGAGGGAAGCCCATGCAAAGGGGAAGACACACAGGAGAGAACACAAGTCTCAAACACACACAGACCATAACCTGGGACCTAGGAGCTCATCTCCTTCTCCCACCTTGCTTGTAAACCCCTACCACGAGCAACACGTAACCCGGTGCATCGCACCACTGCTGGACGTACGGCCCCGTGGCCGGAACCAGGATAAAACCCTTGTCTCTCATTCTCGCCATCTGGGAAACGAGCGTTTAGCACCGCGATTACTTGTGGGTGCCGGTGCGACCAAATCAGGCACCGACAAAAATATACAAGAAGTATATGTAAATACTATGTAAATATTTTTTTTGCTTCTACAAGAAATATATGTAAATACTATTTGTAGCACTTTTAGAAAATTATTTCTATAAATATTATGTAGTACTTGAAGTAAAGCAAGACCGACACCACCGCTCAACTGCAAACGCAGTTATTCTGAATTTTTACATTGTATATCTGAAGACTTTCACTGGTGTAAAATGCTAGAAATTTGATTTCTCATTTATCAACAAAATAAATTCCTATTTCCCCCGTCCTAGCTTGCAGGGGGAGGATACCACAAACTCCTGTTATGTCGCGTCAACTTCCACCATCGTTCCCTGTCATCAAACCTCCAATCCCACACCTCATTGTCGCCAATGTTCCAGTCATTATAGGCTCCATAGATCGCCAAGGGCTCCTTGGTCTCGACATAGGCGAACGTCCGGAGGCTGTGGCAGTTGTTGTACAGGCCGATCGACGGCGAGCCCTCTGCCCTCACCACGCCGACATGCGTCCTCTCGTCGCTCAGGTGGCAAGCGTGCAAGTTCACCCGGTTGTCACCCATGGCCCGAGTGGTGAGGACGTGTTCGCCGTGTGTGACGTGCGGCCCGGCCATCCCTTGAGGTGGCTCCTGCCCTAGCTCATCTACATTGCAACAGAGAACCCACGCCGGCCGCGCCTGGTTTCTTCCTCCTCCGTCGTCCAGCATCCACACCTGCACACACAGACACATTACATCAGGCATGTGAGACATCACTCACTCGATCGAAGGTAGACACGACTGCCGTTCGTTCGTCTACCTTTATCTGGATCCCCTTGAGCGCCGTGGCATCATTCATCTCGCGGGAGCAGACGGCAAAGACCAGCCTCCCACACAAATCTGTCGTCAATTGACAAGAGAGGTCCAGCCGGTCTATGCGCACCGGCAGCGTCGCGACGAACGCGACGCGCTCATCCTTGAGGTCGAGCGACATGACCGAGTACGAGTGGGAGGAGTTGTAACACCCCTGGTGTTAATTAACACTAATTAGGGGTTTAGTTAAGCTAAGCACATTTCAAAAGTGAAATTAAGGAAAATGAGGAAAAAATTCCCAAATGGAGTCAAAAAAACCATTCAAATAGAGCAATAAAGAAAACTTCAAAAACTTCCTAAGAACTTGAAAAAGTGCAAATAGGAAAGTTGGAGTATAAGTCAAACCAAGAAACTTCACTTTTGAAACCATAGCCTAAAAATGTTTGGAAGCATCTCAAATTCCAGGCCCTAACTTTGGAATTTGAATTTTCCAATTCAAATTCAAAAGCTGAAATGGAATCTTAGCCAAAACTCGAGATTTTACCATAGAACATTGAAATCTCCAAAAAGCAAAGTTGTACAGATTCACATTTCTGAACTTTGCCTCAATTGGCACTTTGGCCAATTTTGCCATTTAGCCCGAGCGCCCTCTTCCTCCCCTCTACCACCTACTTAAACCCCCAAACAGTTCCCTCCCTCTCCGCGCCGGAAAACACTCGTCGGAGCTCGCAGAGCCGCCGCCGAGCTCGCTCTCGTGGCCAGCCCTCTCCGTTGCTCCTCCGGCCAAACCGAGGCGCGCAATAGCTTTCCCATCACCCACTGCCACTCCCCGACCACACCCCAACTCGTTCCGCCACCACAGCCGCCGGCGCAGCTCGCCGGAGAAGCTCGAGCTTTCCGCCGCCGCCCGCGCACGTGGACAGCTCGCTCCGCTCCTCCTCCGGCTGAACCGAGGGCACCAACAGCTTCGCCGTGCCGCACTGGTGCTCATCGACCCCTTCCCCGACCTTCTCCGACCTCGACGTCGCCGGTTGCCGCTCGCCGGAGTTGCCGAGCCGCCACCATCGTCACTGAGCACGTTCCCGGCCATCCCCGCCGTCGACTTCTAGCTTAAAAGGACCGCGGTGAGCCCCTCTACGCGTAGCGCCACTCACCGAGGCCGGAGACCCCGTCTCGCCGACGGCGTGCGAACGCCGACGAGCTCAGGGACCCTGGTGTGTCTTCTTCCTTTTTCTAGGGGGCCGACTGTAAGTTTCCAGGGACCCTTTTGTGAGGATTCAAATCTTCTAGGGTTCACGGCGTAAAATAGATTCTAGCTGTTAGGCTTAATTCGCTGCAATCTTCAAAAATTCGTAGAAAATCGTAGAAAAATCAGAAAAATGCCAAACCAATTTTCTAGTGACCAGTGATTCAAGAAGTCCAACTTCTTCCTTTGCACCTCACTCAGTTGAGCTTTAGATTTTGAATATAAATTCAAATCCGTTTGAACCCTTTTCATCATAGTTCAAAATCTACACATGCACTTGAGCTGGTCTTGGGATATGTTGTTAGTGTGATTGTCATTAGCTTAATGCGCAAGGGGTGCACAAAAATTCTCAGTGGATTTAGAGTTATGAATTTCTAAACTTATACCTTGCTGTTTTGGAAAATAAATCACAGAAAATAATTCACTCAGTGAAAAATCACCTCCTTCACGCAGAAACTTAATCAAGACATTTGAAACCTTAGAAAAATGAAAATGGCAATTTTTGGATACTGGGAATTGGCTAAATGATTTTTGGTAGTTTAAACATGGTGAAATTCCACAAAAATAATCATAAATCAATACCACATGTAAACTTGCAGAGAGGTCACTCTTGGTGACCTAAGTCAGTATGCCAAGTGGTGTGGACAGAAACCTTATAGTTATTTTTATAGGAATTTAGTTTGTTTTAGGCAAAAAGACAAGAACATTTTTAATAAATTATAGGAAAATCACCTTGAGCCAAGTTTTGGGCTAGGCTCCTGCCTTGGCATGAGCAAGCCTCTGGCCAAATGGCACCTAAAAATAATATTCCTAAGTTCACCTTTTGAATAATAGAAAAAGGACTTAAATGGTGGAAACGAGAAGAAAAAGAAAAAGAAAAGAGAAAAACCTAAATCTCTAAAATCAAATTAAAGGTTCAAAATGAAAAGGGTATATTCACTTATAATTAATGTTTATTCTTTACAATTCATTAACCAAGGTTTAAGCAAACCCTAACTATATTAAATCTCGATATTTAAACATTTCATGCATCTCGTGTAGATTCGGGTCTCGCTGACGGAGTCTACGAGCTAGTCCCCGCTGCCGAGGAGTTTGCCCAGGAGTCCGAGGTGAACGTGGTGCATGTGGATCCGAGCCCCGAGCAGGAGTACCGCTTCGAGCCGGAAGGCAAGCCCCGGAGCATAACCTAACTTTACTTACGCGATTTACTTGATTATATGTTTGTGCATTTAAGTTTCAAGGAGTTGAATGAAACCCTAGATTGTATGATCATAGTTCCTTTGATTGAACACTAGTATGTAGGTTCGATAGTCGCTATGCTTAAGACCGTTAGAAGTCGAGTGTTTCCGACACCCGCGAGATATAGGAGTTGTATGTCTACTCATATCAGAAACACTAGAGATGATGGACGGATGATTGTAGACACCCGTCTATCGATGGTTTAATCGGAAACATGTGGTACTTTTGTGTCAAGCTTTTGAACGTACCACACATATGCACGGACTATGGGACCGGTAAGTCCCGGTATCCGATTGATGCGAGCAGGTCCGACAGCCCTCTGTCTTGGAAACGTTATCCCATGGGCACATGAGGGTAGTTGCGAGAGTCCCAGTAGTGGTGAACCTTTACCCTGAGGCTTTGGACTCGGGAGCCACTCGCAGAGAGAGGAGAAAGGATTGGGATGTGTTGGCATTTCCAACCATTCCGTGTGTGTGGGTTTTCCCTGGCCAGGTAGTAAATTCGGTTCGAACTGTCCGCTTCTCGCGGTTAATGAGACTGCTTGACCGATGTATGACATATTATGAAGTAAACTTGGAAGGATAAAATCTTTGTGTGGAATAATTGTATTGCAAAATGTGGTTGTCTAGTGAGGCTCACCTAGAATGGATAGGCTAAAAGGAATTAAAATCAAGATGGATAAACTAGAGATCAGTTTAGTCGCTTTTGGCAAAAGAACCCCACTAGACAAACAGCCTCTCATTTTAGGAGTCGGTGATGTAGTGATGACCAGTCGGGTAAGTCTTGTTGAGTATAACTAGTATACTCAGCCTTGCTTGTGGCCTAAATTTCAGGACCGTCCCCTCAGGAGGTAGCTGCCTCTATGGCTTGGGCCTCCCAGCTTCCTCCTGGTTACAGCATCGAGTGGGAGTCGACCTCTTCCGAGGATCGTGAGGAGTAGCGTCACGGTTGACTTCATTGTGACGGTACTACGGATCGTCGCTAGTATCTCGTTTACTTTCCGCTGCATGAACTCGAACTATTTTATTTATCATTTCAATTTGGTTGTAATAACTCTGAGACTTGTTGTAATTTGAATTGTGGAATGATGTGATCTTTGGAACTCACCTTCGAGTGAGCGTATGAACGGACGATCTTCAGTTGCAGTTAGTCGAGCTCGACTCGACGGTCGTATCCGCACTTGGGAACATTTTCGTGTATTAGCACCAACGGAAGGTGAAATATATTAAGTGGGCCCATTTCTCGGGTAAGATCGCTACAGGAGTCCACGGCAATCCAGTACGTGGCGCCGGCGACGCTGGCGAGGCCCAAGCTAGGGACGCGGCTCGCCCAACCGGGCACCGGCACGTCTCGCCACGACGTGTCCCCTAACGTGAACACCTTCACCGCGCCGTCGCACGGGACGTGCACGATCTTGTACAGCCCCGTCCCCGAGTGGTACATGAAGCTGTACTCGGACGCCTGTGTCGCGTGGTACATGAAGCTGTACTCGGACTCCAGCTGTGTGGACGATCTGGGTGACTCCCACGGCGGCGGGACGGCGAGCCTCTCGCCGGTGGCAGGGTTCACCACGACAAAGTCGCCGCGCAAGCGGCGCAGGCCGTTGCTCGCGCCGGCCATGCTCACGCCCTGTTCCCCGGCGCCGCGAGGCAGCTTCAGCTCCCTGGCGCGGCCGGTCCCGTGTTTCGTCAGGTCGTCCAAGACGTGGGCGCGGCGGCCGCCGCGTCCGTCGTTGACGAAGGCGAGGACCATGGCGCGGGCCTGCGTCGCGGGCGTGCGGTCGTCGATGACGCTGCGCCAGTGCGGGCAGACGAGGCGGAGCCGCCGCCGGGGGGTTGGTGGCAGGCGGCGAAGGATGTCCATGAAGATATCGGCGGCGATGCGGTCCCATCGGTCGCCCATCGGGCGGCGGATTGTTTGGCGTATCGCTCGTGTGGTATGGTATGTATAAGAAACCGACAGGCGACAGATTGATATTTTATTGGATCCCCGGATGGAATTTTTACGTATCTGACTACATCTCTCTCGGCCATGAATGTTACCGAGTTGTAAATAAATAAAGTTACTATAAAAATCTACAAAATTTCTGAAGTATCCACCTCTACGGTACGTGGTATCATTGCATCAACTTCCACCGCCCTTCCCTGCTATCAAACCTCCAATCCCACATCTCGTTGTCGCCAATGTCGTAGTCACTGGCTCCATAGATTGCCAAGGGCTCCGTGGTCTCAACGTAGGCGAACGTCTGGAGGTCGTAGCAGTCGTCGTACAGGCCGATCGACGGTGAGCCCTCCGTCCGCACCACGCCTCCACGCGTCGTCTCCTCGCTCAAGCGGCAAGCGTGCAAGCTCACCCGGTCGTACCTGACACTCGCCCGGGTGGTGAGGACGTGCTCGCCATGGGTGGCGTGTGGCCAGGCGATCCCTTGAGGCAGCTCCTGCCCTGGCTCCACCACTTTGTAACGGAGAACCCACGTCCGCCGCTTCTTGTTTCTTCCTGCGCCATCCAACATCCACACCTGCACAAAACACATGCTTGTGAGAAACATCGCTGCATCGACGACATGACTGTGAGCTATGGCTTCAATTCGTCCGTCCAGCCGTCGTCCGTCTGTCCGTTCATCTACCTTTGTCTGAATCCCCTTTGCCTTCCTGCCTCGCTTCATCTTGCTGGAGCAAACGGCAAAGACCAGCCTCCCACGCAAGTCTGTCGTCAAGTACCAAGAGAGGTCCCGTGGTCTTTTTACTCGAACTGGCAGCGTCGCGACGGACACGACGCGCTCGTCCTTGAGGCCGAGAGACATGACCGAGTACGACGAGTGTGTGCCCGTGACGACCCAGTACGTGGCGCCATCGACGCTGGCGATGCCCAAGCTGGTGAGGCGGCTCGTCCCGATCCCGACGGGCTCAGGTACAAAACAAGATCCCAAGCATCAAAGTGATCAAGCGGGTCCAAAATATGCCAACGGGGGAGCCGTGTTGGAAGTACTATATACTCAATGACTAATGTACTACTAGAGTTTGCGGTGCGTCTTCGACGCACTAATGTTTGATTAGTTGTGTTTACAAATACTCTGACGTTGAAGGTGTAGAATGTTTCAAAAATAATAAAAATTATTATAGTTTGTTTCAGTTGTTACACGCGAAACGTTGTTTATTTTTTTTATTGTTAAACATACTATAAGAATTAGGTTAATGATTTCATAGTAACTCCAGTTGTGTGTGCTGGAAGATAGTAAATCAGTTATTATCAAGACAAGTTGTACAGAAGTTCGACACATAATTACATTCAATGATCAAAGTTACTTGACAAAGTAAGCGTCTCTAACCAGTGTTAGTAGCCACTGATGTGTGCGGATCTTGAAGTAAAACCAAACCATTGGAGGTGAATAGTTCTCTTTTCAATCCGTAGGAGTTCTTTAAAAAAAAAGAGATGTTGTATTGTTTCGTGTTAGTGCCTTGACCTCGGCATGGCGGCACTATATGGCATGGCACAATTATTTGTCGTGCCCTATAATGTCGTGCCGAGTTCGTGCTAGTACCGGGCCGGCACCGCCCGTTTGGCCATCTATAGTATGTGCGGTTGAATATCTAGACTTTGATTTCGAGTCGAATGGTCTAAAAATTAGAGTGTGGGAGAGTATTTTTTTTTACTCGAGTGATATATAGACATCATACATTCCTTTTGGGCTTGACATGCAAGTACTCCCTCCATTTTCAAATTATAATTTATTTGATAGTTTTTACCTTAAGTTTGACCACTCTTCTTATTCAAAAAATTATGCAAAAAATCACCTTTTTGTTATGGCTTGTTTTAATAATAAAAATCCGTTAAGGGTGACTTAAACTTGACTATGTTTTTGCGGTCTTTAATGACAAAAAAATATCATCATAAATCGGTGACGATAGAAGAATTGTCACAAAACTTATAAAGAAAAATATATTTCATCATTTAATACTTTTTATTACGAGGTATAGGCGACGGACGAATTTTTATCATGCTGCCATCACAACTTATAAGGAGATTTACTTCTTGTTAGTTGATTGAGATTTTGTAAATCCATCAATCACCCAAAAATCTAAAGCTTGTCCCCATCCTCCTTTTCTTCTCCAACTCTGGCAATATCCCAGCGATGTTTAGGCTTCGAGGTTAGGGTTTCGGGATTGCTAGGGGGGTTGTTGCTCACCCCCGGACTTAGAGAAAGGCAGGCGTCGGTAGGCAAGCCCAACAAAGTAGGTGGACGTGGGGCGACGAGGCCAGTGGCAGTAGTGCCGCTGGCTCGGGTGGTGGAGATGGCTGGTTGGATCAAGGAGGGCGGGGCGATAGCACGAGACATTGGCGGTGGGGCACGGTGGCGGGTTGGGGCAGAGGTGGCCGATGTGGGTAGGCATGCTAGGGTGCCGCTCGCTGGTCAGAGCCCTCAATGAGGCGGCCCCCTCTCGCCTTCAAGGGCACCTACCGCAAGCCCATGCCGTAGCCCCGAGAAGAAGAAGCCGTGATGTTGCTGACGGGGGCTCCGCTTCAGCCCAGGGTGGTGTGGTGATGATGGCGGTGCCCGATAGGTCTGACCGTGACTGAAGCAGAAGCTTCGCTGCATCGAGTCTGCCATGCGGATTGGGAGAAAGGAGTGGCTCGAGAGCGAGTATGAGCTCGGTGAAAAGATTGGCAGGGAAAATTCAGCTTCGTGCGGATCTGCTGCACCAAGTTTGGATTCGGGTGCGCCAGCAAGGAACGGGGCAAGTTGGTTTCCACCGTCCCCATCCTAAATTTAGTCTCCAAATCTCATTGTCCACCCTATATTCCTAAAGAAGTTTGGTATTTGACATCAAATTTGTAGGCCTTTGTGGCGGACCACTCCGAAATTATTCCAAGTTAAGTACCCCGGGACCACTAACCGAGTAGTCAGGCACTTAATCCGGAATAAGCTGGAGCGCCGTCAGATTAAACCCGATTAACCACGTTCTTTTCTCGATCGAAACAACAGCACGCCCACACGAAGGTGAGTTCCAGAGATTACAACATTCCACAAATTAACTTACACAAATAGGTATCACAAGTTATTACAAACCAAGTTCAAATTTAAATCAGAGTACAAAGTCTTGCAGCGGAAATAAAAGTTTCATTGCAGCGGAAGATAATCTAACGACGATACAATAACACCGTGCTGAAGCCTGCCACGATGCTACTCCTCCCGATCCTCGGCACAGGACGGAACCCGTTCGATGTGCCAGCCAGGTGGAACCTGGGTAGGCCAAGACAAAGCATCGACATCTAAAGTGTACCTGTAAATTAATGCCACAAGCAAGGCTGAGTATACTAATACTCAGCAAGGCTTACCCGTCGGGTGAAAACTACATCACCGACATCTAGACCATGAGAGGCTTTTGGCTGGTGGGTTTGTTTGCCAAAAAGCAACTAAGAGTAGGTCCTTGCTTTCAAGTTTTAGCATCATATTCTAGTAGATTTAACCATTCTAGATTAGCATCCTGTCTAATCATACAAGTGGTGCAGTACAATTTATTTCATACAACAAGTTCATCATTCTCATAGTTCCACTTGTTACTCAATGTAGCAGGGCGGTCAAGCAGTCTCATTAACCGCGAGAAGCGGACAGTTCGAACCGAATTTTTGCTACCTGGCCAGGGGAAACCCAACACACACGGATACTCTGCTTGCTATAAAAGGCACAAGCATTTCCCAACCTTTCCCATCGATCCACAATTCGGAACCGGGTCCATTTCCTTAGGATAAAGGTTTACTGCTTCACTCACAGTCTCACGCATATATCCACAAGTGTACGGCAGGGGAAAACAAAGTTTCCAAGGAGAGATGGCTATCGGCCCTAGCTGCTTCAATCTGGTACCGGGCTTACCGATCCCCATACATCGGCATGCATGTGGTACGTTCAAAAACTTGACACACTCAACCACACATTTCGACCTTAAATCAATTATCATACACGGACGGGAGATCTACATCTATCATCCCGCCCGTCAATCCTTATGATTCCAACATAAGTAAAGACAAGCAATTCCTATGTCTCGCGAGTGACAGGAAATCACTCGACTTGTAACGGACTAAAGCAATGCCCTATCGATCCTTTCATGCTAGTATTGCAAGTCATAGGTACTAGGAAAATGTGCAGCTAAGGTATTCAAACAACTCCTTGAACGTAAATGCACAAGCATAGGGAAATTCATAGATGCATAATTTTAAAAGTCAGGTCATGCTTCGGGGCTTGCCTTCTTCCTCAAACTGGGGGTTAGCCTCCGGGTTGGTCGATCCTGCACCGGCACCTTCCTCCGGGACTTCTTCCTCGTCTGCGGGAATGAGGTGGTAGTTGCCGTCCGGGATGGCACCTTCTACATGAGATGCATAACTTAGGGTGGCTGTTCTGGAATTTCAGATTCCATCCATTTTATTCTAACTAATTAACCAAAAGGTTTTATCTTTTTATATAAATCAATTTCCACCTAGATTCCTTCTCAGTTTTGTTTCTCCATTTCTGTTCATCATTTTTAGCTCTAAACTTTATGGCAGCTACTGGAGTATAAGAGCTAAGCTCACTCCAAAATTTAGTTAATTCTGAGCTACACATAATTTATTAAAAATATATCAAACGGCTGCTAGCAGAATCGAATTTAAATCATATAAAATCGAAAATTCATCTAGTTCAGGAGATTTTCCTACCAAAGCTAGGCAATAGCATGAGGAGGGCTCTGGCCAAGTGGTGGCTCAAAATAACCCTTGGGTAGTCCTCAATAAATTTCTAACCAAAAACACATATTTATTTATTTGCTATCCTAAACAGAGCAAAAATTAGTTTTTCATTTTTAACATGTGTGCTAACAAGTTTTTAGTCCTCTGGAGCAAAATGGTGATTTTTCACTGCACAGATTATTTTTAAAGATTTCTGCACTGCAAAAAGACAGAAAACACATTTTAATTTATAACTGGAGCTACAGTTCATATTTTTAGGTCCCCTTTGGACACAAGCTGTCCAAAGTCACTACACACAACATATCCAAAGCTCAACCCTAGCGGAGCTCTGGATTTGAAATGGTGCACTACTTTCCATTTTCATAGTTTGAATTTTAGCTCAAAAACAGTTCGTCAAAAGTATAAACATGTCTAATAGAGATTGTAGTTTAGGCTCTCACGAATCCATAGAGTATTTTTGTGCATTTTTCTGATTTTTGTACGATTTTTAATGGTTTTTACAAGATTCGGGAAAAACAAATCTAGTTTTGAGAATCTATTTTCGCAGGGAACCCTAGAACTTTCAAAACTTCACGACCAAGTCCCTGGACTTTTGCACAGAGACCCCTAGACAAACGAAGACGATGAAGAAAGGCCCTCGGCTCTCGCCGGAGTTGCGCCGGCCAAACGGCGGCGAACTAGGCACGGGGAAGTGGAAATGGCCAAGTGAGCGAGTGAGAGGAGGGGTGGGAGTGCGCGGTGCGAGCGTGTGGGTGGCTATCGCGGTCGCCATTGATGGCGCGGCGATCTCGAACAGAGCGCACACGCGCGGTTGGGCGTCAAAGATCATCGCGTGATGAAGTGGAGATCCTCAGCAGAGGCTTTGGCGCGACGCGAACGGACTCTACCGCCTGCAGTGCGCTCGGCGCGGCGCGAGCGCGCGTGCGGCCACGGCGGCACGCGACCATATGATGGCGCTCCGCGGCGCGAGGCAGCAGTGCGCCGTCGCCCGCGACGTGACGGTACGGAAGGCTTGGACAAACGCGTGAGGACAAAAGCTAGCTGCCGCCGCGGCTCGGCCGACCCGACGCGGTCTCCGCCACACGCCGGCCACGTGGCGGCTGGACTCCGGCCGGAGCAGAGCGCGCCAGGGGCGAGCTGGCAGCCCCGTGGAGTTCCTTTGCCCCTTTTGAACTTTCTCCAAAAATTTGAGCTGAAATTCGAAACGTGTAAAATTAAAAGTTGGAGTTTGAGGTATGGGACACAACTTTCGAGCTTGGACCAGGCACTTCGACCAGTCGCTACGGCGCTTCGAGCTTGAACCGCAAGCTCGAGCTTGCCGAGCCTCGAACGGTCGGAAACGCCGCTCGAGGGTGAGTGCCCCCTCGAGCTTGGCTACGAAGCCTCGAGCGTGACGGAACGTCGCTCGAGGGTAAGTGCCCCCTCGAGCTTGGCTGCGGAGCCTCGAGCGTGACGGAACGTCGCTCGAGGGTAAGTGCCCCCTCGAGCTTGGCTGCGGAGCCTCGAGCGTGACGGACTGCGGGGCCTCGAGGGTCCTATCGTGCGGCCTCGATTCGTGACTGAAACTACTAGCTAGGCTCGATCGTCACGGACAATACTGGCTAGGCTCGATCGTCACGGACATACTTGCTAGGCTCGATCGTCACGGACATACGGGCTGAGCTCGATCGTGACGGACATCCGGGCTAAGCTCGATCGTGACGGACATCCCCGCTCGAGGGTCATCGAGCGGAACGAACGCCGTGGCGAGGTTGTCGCGAACGGCTGTAGGTGTAGGGGATGACAACTACTTTGGTCCGAGATTTTTAAGTTCAGCACCCAAGTCTTGAGATTTCAGTTGGGTGTCACCAGACCTTTGTTTTGAATTTCAGTCTGAATTTTTGGTCAATTTCTGAATTCTAACCCCATTGTTTTGCCTTATCTTCCTTTTATTAATTATTTTATTTAACCTCTCCTTCCTTTCTTAGACCCTTCAATAGTGTCACTAAACATCAGAGGTATGCTGCTCAAAGAGAGTTTTCAATTTAAAGTCCTTCCTCCTTTTATTTTGGGAGTAAAAATCTTATTTTAACTTAAAGTTAAAACATGGACACATACATGGAGGTTAAAAGCTTATTTATTTTATATGCTCAACTTTTAATTATGTAGTTAACAACTTGACATATATTAAATATTAATTAATTTACATCCTTTGTATTTTATGAAAGCTCATATTGTGAACAAAATCTCATTTTATTATTAAAACCTCAAGATTGCCACATGTAGGCCATGATTAGATCTACAAGCTTTATTAGTCCAAGTGTTTAACCCTAACATTGAATTATTAACAATTATTTTACTAAAGAACATCAGGAGCACTCTAAATATTATTCTATTTATAGCCCAAGGTGAGCTCCTTTAAAAGGGTGTGTGACCGTGTGTTTTTCATCCCATGTTTAAGTTGGTCTTTCAAACTTGATTTCCTATGTTTGGTAGATTAAGCATCTGAGTTATACATAACTCACCAAGGTTGCAAATGACATTTTTAGATACACAACTTTCATTTGAGAAAGTGGTTTGGTTTTATAATTAGAACATACTTTCCCAACCCTTTCATATTGATCAGACGTTTGTGATGTGCACAACTCTTATTTAAAATTTTTAAATTAGAACCTTGCCTTCTGAAGGTCATTAATATCGTTAGTTGGAATTATTTCATGTGTTGACTTCACATGAGCCATTAGTCCTTTAAGACCTTTAGGGGCATAGAAGCATTACTTAATTTGCCGTTCAATCCTGATTTCTTTTTAGGAAATTTTTATGCGTCGTCTCGAGAGTATGTATTTAGAGTTTTGTCGTGCAACTTGTAAGAGAAGATGTTTAGATTTGTACTAGAAAAGTTTTTGTTGGGTTCAAATTTCAAGAACCAAAACACGAGTACAAACTTAACAATCCTCATGTATAATTCTCATTCCTACTAGTGATTTAGTTTCAGGGTTTATAGTTCCTTAGTTTGTTTAATCACTCTTGTTTATACGCTTTAAACACCAGGGGTGTTACAGCCTTTCAACATATAACCTTCAATTAGGAATTCTTTAGTACTAGTACCCTGTGCATGCAAATTTTTATGATCTAGGGGATTTTCACCCTTTTCTCTATTTCGTGATTTTTTTTCTTCCATTAGTCTCTAGAACAGACTCTTTTGCCCCATGGCTTCTCTCGCCGCCACACCTAGGCCACACAATGTTGATCCAAGGGGTGCTCAGGTGTGGTTGGAGGGCTCCCACCACACCTGAGCGCCCCTAGGATCAACAACGTGTGGCACAGATTTGAAGTTTCCATAGATTTCACAGAGAGGTTGGTTTCCACAGAATACGTTGCCATTTAGGATTAAGGATTATTTAATTAAGGGGCTTGTTAGCGCCCGGACGTCCAGCGCAGATCGGACGGTGCAACATTGCAACCTCGAACATGCTACATGAATCAAGTCAAATATTGAAACATTTAGATGAAAATTGAAACATTACCATATGATTCGGTTGAAACATTACAACATTACAACACTGAAACATCAAGTTAAATATTGAAACAATCAGATGAAAATTGAAACATTGCAACATAATTTGGTGAAACATTTCAACGTTACAATACTGAAACATCGAGTCCAACTTTGCAACATCCCAACCAAAGCCACGAAAACCGAAACATTTGAAATATTGTGACATTGTAACATTGTTCCGAAACATAAAAGGAAACTAATGCTGCAACATCGTCCGAAGCATAAAAGGAAAAAAAATGCTGCAACATCAAACAAATCACTGTAACATGTGGACACCTCGATCTCCTCCACGCTGCGGTTCCTCGCCGAAATCCATGGCCGCGGACCGCGGGAGACGCAGGTCGTCGATTTGGTGGTCGAGGAGGACGTGGCGGCACCGCGGTTCGTCCCCGCCGCCATCCATAAGGCACAGGAGGAGCCACGCCCGGTGGCACCGTCGGTGAGGAGTTGCGGCCGCGCGGGCTTGACGTCCGAAGCGAGGCGCTGCTGCTCTGTGGTGGAGCGGCGCCTGGCGTTCAAGCATGGCGAGGAGCACCGCCGGTGGACAAAGCAGCTCCAGCAGGAGAGAGAAGAGAGAAGTTGGAGCCTTGGAAGAGTGGTGGTGGTAAAAAACGGTGGGGGTAGAAATGGAGGGATGGATAAGTTTGCCAGGCTGGAGCGGTGGGTGACCGCGTGCACTTTTTTCTTCCACCATCGGACGTCAGGATCAAAGCAATACCATTTAATAAAAGGGTCTGTTGGAGTTATTCTAAGATCATGTATGGATCCAATTAGCTAAAGGCCGATTCTCAACTATTCACTATTCATTCTAACTTTTCACTATTTATTCCAACTTTTCACTATTCCTCCCTCACAAAACACGTTTCCCAGCGAATGCTGCAGTGTTTTTCTTATGCTACAGTGCTTTTTCCTACAATCTAAACACAAGTTTAGTCACTTTAGTTCCAAACACAAAGAACTAAAAGTAACTAAAATGTTTTAACCCAGATTATGGTTTGTTTTATTAATAAAATTTCTTTAAGACGAATGAGTTATACTTGACTATGTTCCCATGAATTTTTTTAATCAGATGAGCGGTAAGGTAAAAAAATCAATCGAATTATAATTTAAAACGGAAGGAGTACATTTGAAGTAAAGCATGTGCGATTATCAGTTGGCCACTCAACTGCAACCGGAGTTATTTGAAGTTTATCATTCTGTATCTGTGGATTTGAATTGGTGTAGAATGCTAGAAACTCGATTCCTCTTATATCAGCAATATTTTTTTATTCCTATTTTTCCATCCTAGCTTGCAGGCATATCACCATACCACAAGTAACTACTGGTACGTGGTATCATCATTTTTTGAAAAATATATGTGTAATAACTTCCACCGTCGTTCCCCATCATCAACCCTCCAATCCCACCCCTCACTGTTGCTAATGTTGCAGTCATTGCCTCCATATAACGCCAATGGCTCCGTGGTCTCGACATAGGCGAACGTCCGGAGGCTGTAGCAGTTGTCGTACATGGCGATCGATGGCGAGCCCTGCGCCCGCACCACCCTGCCACGCTTCGGGCGCCCGCACCACCCTGCCACGCTTCTTCCTCGCCTTGCTCAGGAGGCACGCATGCAAACTCACTCGGTACATCCACCCCATCTGCCGAGTGGTGAGGATGTGCTCGCCATGGGTGACGTGCGGCCATGCGATCCCTTGAGGTAGCTCCTGCTCTGGCTCCACTAATTTGCACCGGAGAACCCACTCCGGCCGCGTCTTGTTTCTTCTTCCGTCGTCAAGCATCCACATCTGCACATGGCACACACATTTGTGAAACATCACTCGATCAACTATGAAATATTGCTTCAAATCGTTCGTTCTTTCGTCGACCTTTATCCTCTTTAGCGTTTTGCCTCGCTTCAACTCGTTGGAGCAGACGACAAAGATCAGCCTCCCATGCAAATCTGTCGTCGAGTGCCAAGAGAGGTCCACCAGCCCTACGCGCACTGGCAGCTTCGCGACGAACACGACGCGCTCATCCTTCAGGTCAAGCGACATGACCGAGTGGGAGTCCGCGGCGACCCAGTACGTGGCGCCGCCGATGCTGGCGAGGCCGAAGTTAAGTATGGTAGAGCGAAGCTATTGTTGATGTCTGCCTGGTGACCCATGTTGAAATTAGGTTGGCGACCCATGTTGAAATTATGTGTCTGCCTGCCTCCATACCAATTTCTCCCGTAACCATTAGAAATATTTCTATAGTTTCCCTCTATCCCAACTAACCTATATTTCATCCAATCATCCCTAACAACCATCTCCTCTTATCTAACCTTTTCTTTTCCTTTTTTTTATTTCTTGTCCTTTCTTTTTTTTTCTGTCTCTCACTTCTTATCTTTTTCCCCCTATTTATTTTTGTCTTCCTTTTTTCCCCCTTTCCCACGCGGCCACGCATCTGCTGCTGCCCGCTGCGGCCCTTTTCCTTTTTTTTTCTCATTTTTTCTATCTCTTTCCTTCTGTCGCTTTGTTTTCTGCTCCGTTCCTCCGTGAACTCCGCCCGGCCTCTCTCTACCTCACGAACTCTCTTCGAACTCCACTGCGATGCTTGTTGATGCCTCCCAATCGAACTTGCGTGCGTGTATGCTACACCGGCCTGCTGCTTGCATGCTGCTGGTGCTGCTTCTCCACGCCGCAGCGCTTCTCGACGGCAGTGGCGAAGTTCATCGCGAAGATATCCACGGTGGCCTCGCGGGCGGCGGGAGCGGCAGCCGGCGCGAGCGTGAGCTCTGCAGGGCCGTTTCTTGCCTTGGCCGCCTCCCGCAGAGGCGCCTCAGCTCCACAGGGCCACCACTCGCCATCTCGACGGGGAACCGAGCTGGAACAACTGTTGGTGCTCAGATTTGTTTTTTTCTTCGGTTTGGCCTGTGTGATGTTGATTTTGCTGTGTTGGAGGTCGATTTGGTCTTGCTCGAGTTCAATTTGGCCTTTTTTCTTCGATTCTTGTAGGGAGCGGTGGCCATGGGCATCAGCTTCCTCTCGATTTGCGATTAATTTCTTCGATTCCTCTTTGCTCTTCGGCGAGCTTGTGGCAACGGCAGGCACGGGCGTCCCCTTCCTTTCTCTGTAGTCATTGCCGCCCTCGCATGTCACTTGCCGTCACTATTGTTGCCTACCTCAGTGTCCTCTCTTTGCGTGGTGGCTTTCTTTTTTTCCCTTTCGTCCTCTATTGTTGCATGGCAGCGGCGGCGAGGTGAGGTGCGGCACATTGAGGTAAGGTGGTCCTCTATTATAGTCTGTTCTGCTCGCCTAGGGATTGAGGTAAGGTGGTCCTCTATTATAGTCTGTTCTGCTCGCCTAGGGATTTGGCCGTAGAAATTTGGTTGGGGATTTGGCCATTGGCGCTTCTTTCTCTCAATGCCGGTGGCCACCGGCGGATTTGGGAGCTTCACGGTGGAGCTCGTCGGTGTTGTCTTCTCTTTCTTTCCCCTCCCCGACGGCGCCTATCTCCTGCGGGTAGAGTCCCGGATGGGCAGAGAAATCCTCTGGAGGCACCGACGACGCGTTCTTCAAGCGGCCCACACGGAGGCTTCGTTGGTGGGCGCGGTGTAGTGTTTTTTTTTGCCTTTTTTGACCACCCGATAGGCGCCAGCGCGATGGCGAGGCCGCGCGTCGTGCGTAGAGGTGCGGTGCGGTAGATGCTTGCGGTTTCTTCCAGCGATAAGAAGGTACATAAATAAATAAATAAATAAATAAATAAATAAATAAATAAATAAATAAATAATAATAATAATAATAATAATAATAATAATAATAATATTCCTACTGTTGCTGAGTTTTCTGGGTCACAAAGGTTACGGTAGTGGATAAATAAAGTTACAATAAAAATCAGGAGAAAAAAAATCCTGGAGTGTCAGGGCTTACCCGCCCCTACATATATTAGCTGTGATATAAATCTATTGATAATATTTTGTCCATGTTACAAATCATAATATTCTTTTAACATAACCAATGTCTGTAAACTTTTTTAGAAGAATATCCTGTAAGAAAATTAAAGGATCAAAGCCAGCCATTTGAAGGCTTACTTTAACAACAAATTTGTTACAAATTGTTTGTTTACTTGCAGATTTTGGCATTTTCAAAATATATTCATGTAATATGTGCCTAAGAGCATCTTCAGCAATAACATTTAAACCAAACCCTCTACTTATTGAGTAGGGGCTGTCTCTATTTTTCTTAGGGGATAGTGGATATGGCGCTTCCTACAGACCACCATGAACTGAGGATATAGGAAGAGATTCGGAGGCATTCTCAAAATATAGGCTCTATTAGCGAGTCTGTTGGAGTGTACTTTTTTATTCTACCCTTCAAATTTAGGATGTGGCTTATTTAGAGGGTCTACTAAGGTTTCTATAAGATTGAGGATCAATGGTAGTCACTCTTGGATGATAAGCAATTAATAATCGTTGTGTGTGTGATGAATCTCTTGGCTTTGGAATGTGTGGTGAAGGTCAGGCAAAAGGTTCGGGGTGAACACTAGTAGGTTTGGAGCCTTAGACCGAGGGACCCAAAGATACCAAGCGGAGCCATGGCGCGACTTGCATGGTGCATGGACAAGCAAGAGTACATGGTGATGAAGACGGCGTCGACCAAGTTAAGCAAGGACAATGGCGAGGTCAAGTAGCCTGCCCGTCTAGCGGGAGCGAAAAAGATTTCAAAGGCCTCAAGGCTCAGTGGGAGGTCGGGCACGCGTCGACATCTAGACGCTTTGATATGTTTGGCCACAAAACTAGGACCGAGTCACACTTGGAGAAGTGTGCGAGGAGGGTTTTGTGGTTTGGGCCTAAAAAACACCCAAGTGGTGTGTTTCCCAGGTTGGGCCTCAAAATTAGGGTGGACTTGGTATGGTGCGGCATCCTAGATAGAGGGTAAGTAGTGCCATTGCAAGGCTTGAATTGAGGTAAAGAGGCACCATGGCCGTTCGATGAAAAAACTCAAGTCGTTATTGTTTTGCCCCTTCGTGGGTATGTATCGTAGGAAAATATCTAGGGGTAATATAGTCTTTGGTTTAGGACATAAGCAAAACTTGAGGGCTGAAATCTTAGCATCTCTTCCCATTCGTTAATTTTCCCATATCGTACAAGTGAGGCTAAGAAGTGCTTAAAGAGAGGAAATTAGTTTTCCCATATTGTACAAGTGAGGCTAAGAAGTGCTTAAAGAGAGAACTAGATTTAGGGGTGATTACCACTCAAATGTAAACGGAGTTATCTGAATTTTTACACCTGTACTTGAATACTTCCCATTGCTGTAAAATGCTAGAAATTTGATTCCCCTTATATCAAAGAAGATTATTTTGTATTCCCCTTTTTTCATCCTAGCTTATAGGCATATCATCATACCACAAGGATGAAGGAACTACTGGTATGTACTATGTGGCATCAACTTCCACCGACGTTCCTCGGCATCAAACCTCCAACCCCACTTCTCACTGTCGCCAATGTCGCAGTCATTGCCTCCATAAAACGCCAATGGCTCGGTAGTCTCGACATAGGCGAACGTCTGGAGGCAGTGGCAGTCGTCGTACAGAACCGATTGACCCCCCTCGCTCCGGTGGTGACGGTGGTGAGGACGTGCTCGCCATGGGTGACGTGTGGCCAGGCGATCCCTCGATATGGATCCTGCCCTGGCTCCACTACTTTGCACCGGAGAAACCACGCCGGCCGCTTCTTGTTTCTTCCTCCTCCGACGTCCAGCGTCCACACCTGCACACAACACACGCATGCATGTGAAAACATCAGTCGATCCAAGACATGAGTGTCAAATATGGCTTCAATTCGTTCGTTCGTTCGTTCGTTCGTTCGTTCGTTCGTTCGTCTACCTTTGTCACCTTTGTCTGGACCCGCTTTAGCATTCTGGTTCGCTTCATCTCGTGGGAGCCGACGGCAACGACCAGCCTCCCGCGCAAGTCTGTTGTTAAGTTGAACAGCCCATAGAGGTCATGCGGCCCCACGCGCACCGGCAGGGTCGCGACGAACACGACGCGCTCATCCTTGAGGTCAAGCGACATGACCGAGTGGGAGTCCGCGGCGACCCAGTACGTGGCGCCGCCGATGCTGGCGAGGCCGAAGTTAAGGAGGCGGCTCGTCGTCCCGACGGGCACCGGCACGTCCCGCCACGACGTGTCCCCTAGCGTGAACACCCTTCACCGCGCCGGAGCTCGGGACGCGCACGATCTTGTACTGCCCCGTCTCCGGGTGGTACGCGAAGCTGTCCAGGGCCAGCTCCATGGACGCTCCGGGTGATGACTCCGACGGCGGCGGGACGGCGAGCGTCTCGCCGGTGACCGGGTTGACGACGAGGAAGTCGCCGTCCCAGCAGCGGCGAAGGCAGAGCAGGCCGTTGCACGTGCTGACCATGCTCACACCCGGGCCCACGGCGCCACGAGGTAGCTTCAGCTCCCTGCCGCTGCCTGCCCCGTGTTTCGTCAGGTCATCCAAGACGTAGGCACGGTGACGGCCGCGCCAGGTGACGAAGGTGAGGACCACGGCGCGTGCCTGCTTCGCGGGCGAGCGGTCGTCGATGGCGCTGCGCCAGTGGCGGCAGATGAGGCGGAGATGCTGCCGGGGGCTCGGCGGCAGGCGGCGCAGGATCTCCATCAAGATATCCGCCGGGATGCGGTCCCATCGGTCGCCCATGGTGGCGTGGGATTCTTCGGCGTGCCGCTCGCGTGGTATGGTATGTTTATATACAAGTAACGGACAGATTGATTGGATCGCGGCGGGGGATTCTTCTTGCTACGTTGCTGAGTACATCTCGGTCAAGGAATAAAGTTACTAAAAAAAACATCAGAATTTCTGGAGCATCCAGCCCTACGGAACTATAGTTGCCGTTTCAAGATATTAGCCGTGATATAAATCTACCGATAATATTAGTTGTCATGTTACAAATCATAACTTTTTTGTTAACATAAGCAACGCCTGTAAATTTTAACTGAAATACATCCTTAAGCACCATCTATAATCTATGTGACAATGGCGGCTATACCATACAAAATTACAAATTATAAGAAACCATATAGACGGCAGCCACAATGTGTGAATAAAGTGGTCTTTATAGACCTATATGGCATGGCTCAACATTGTGAAGGTCGTCCTTATGAAGAATCTTCTTATGGTACCCTTAGTCATATGTCCTGCCCATAAATAGAAAACATTTTTTCTCTCTCCTTCATCCCCCACCTGCCGCCTCTTCCCCATCTATGCCTGCATGCATGATTTTCTTTATGATTCATTTTGCTGTGGGGTCCACTGTTATTGCCTCTTTTTAGTCTTTCCCATTGTGAACTCTGAAATAGCTATATTACCCACTGCACAAGTCCCAACTATAAAGACCACTTTGATAATATACATTGTCCTTGTATGATTGCTATAACAGCTCAGTAGCTCACCCTCGTGATCAAAATATTTTATTGTCGGTGTTCCTCTTACTATTAAGTATACTTGTCATCTTACCCTTATTTCTTTAACTTTATGAATTTGCCCTGTTTACAAATCAATGCCATTTCAATATCCATTTCAGCAGCAATACTATTTAATAATTATTGCAATGAGATACAATAATAATAAATATTTTTTTATATTTTTAGATGCTATCTAATAATTGTTGCTATGAGATACAATAATAATGAATAATATTTGATATTTTTTTCGAAATAAACTGTGCACGCATTCGATAAACCTTAAGCAAAGATAAAATGATCGTCTTTCCCATGGAGAAACCACAGAAGGATGTCCCCGGTATAATTCAATGAAGACAAAGATTACACAAATGCATAGAACCACCATAGACATTCTCATGTCAGCGCCGATCCAGATGAGAGTAATTTTCAATTTAAGTTCCATTTCAACTGCAATAATATTTAATGATTATTATTGCAAGGGAATACAATAATATAAATGAGAAAACATCTAGTTTACACCCTCAATCTGACATAAAAGTCTCATTTTCAATCCTCAACTACAAAAGTAGACTGTCAATACTGTGCAAATTTAGCCCTTTGAGTGGTTTCAAAGGTGGTTTTCAATTTTATGAAAATATAAAAATAATGTTAAACTAAAAAAATGCATAACTCATTCATTTGAAATCAGAAAATATGAAAACAATGCCCAAAGTCAATAAAAAATGTAACCTACCCTGGGTATACTATTTAAAATTATTTGGGTATTGTTTGATCATGTTTATAGCGTGTTATTATTTTACTAAAAATATTCGGATTTTTTTGTACAAAAAGGGAGCTTTATTAATTAATGAAAGATGTCTTTACTAGCATGAGTCACAGGGCACTCTAGAAAATCGTCAAACCGCATTCGACTCACACCCGAGCCTAATGCTCTAGATGTGCAATTTCATGAGCGACTTTATTTTGTTCCCTCCCAATTTTGACGAACACCAAACTCCTAAGATGTGAGCCCTCTTCTGCAACGTGTGGTGGAGAATAGGCACCACAATCGACCTATCTTCCCTCCCACCTTAAGCTTCTCAATCACTAGAGCATTATCAGGCCATCGCTTTGCCATCCTGGCACCCTCAATGCCAGATCCTCCGCTTCTTCTGCATCACGGCAGTGGAAAACCCTTCGACATGCCATCAGCAGCGGCTGCCCTTCCTTGTCTCTAATCACCACACCCAACGCCGTAGCGCCCAATTCTGCAATAAACGCTCCGTCCACGTTAATCTTCAGCGCCATGCCCGTCGGCGGTGACCAGCTCTTGGCCGGTTTCGCAGCCTCGGCCGGCCTGCACCCATTCTCAGCCCTGCACAGCTTCTGCTTGCCCTGCAAGTCTGGAGGCTCCTGTTGCCGGATTTGGAACAGTGAGGATATGTATCTGGTGAGAAAACTGACCAATCCAAGCCATCAATCGAAATATTCTCTCCCACCCTTAACACACCATTCCTGACATCCCAGCAGCACCATAACACCATCAGGAGATTGACTTGTGTTGATGTTCATCATACCTATCCAAGAGAAGTAGCAACCAATCTGGGCCTGTGTAAACCATGTCCTCTTCTCTTGGCAGCAACTATTGATCGCACATGGCATCACGCAGGGCTTTCGCATGTGGGCAACCAACCACCGCATGGAACATGTCTTCCCGCCCAAAGCCACAGCCCACAGAGCTCGCAATCCTTCTGATCCACGAGGTGCCGGCGATGCTTGTTAGCTCTGGTAGGCAGCCCGTTCCATGCCACCTTCCACGCGAAGACACAGAGACCTTCGAAGGTACTTGCGCAGACCATAAGTTCTTCCATAAGCACCTAACACCATCTGGTCTAGCACTAGACCCAGTATAGTCACCACCACCCTCTAATTGCAGGGCCAGCCGATAAGCACTCCTAACCGAGAAAACACCTGTCTTCTCGAAGTTCCAGGCAATCCAATCTGCACATCGGTTTGCTGGAATTTTTATTTTCAGGATCTCGGCCACGTCACATGGGAAGAAATAACGTCTCATGACTGTTGGTGTAAAATGCTAAAATTAGATTCCCCTTCTATCCACAATAATTTTTTTTGGATTCCTAATTGTTTTACAACAGGGAACTACTGCTACATGACATCAACTTCCACCGTCGTTCCCCACCATCAAACCTCCAATCCCACTCCTCACTGTCGCCAATGCCGCAGCCATTGCCTCGATACAACGCCAATGGCTCCATGGTCTCGACGTAGGCGAACGTCTGGAGGCTGCGGCAGGCGTCGTACATGCCTATCGACGGCGAGCCCTCCATTCGCACCACGCCGTCAAGCGTCCTCGCCTCGCTCAAGTGGCAAGCGTGCAAGCTCACCCGTCGGTCGTACTCGTACCCGGCCCTCGCCTGGGTAGTGAGGATGTGCTCACCATGGATGACATGCGGCAAGGCGATCCCTTGAGGTAGCTCCTGCCCTGAATCCACTACGGTGCACAGGAGAACCCACTCCGGCGGGTTCTTGCTTGTTTCTCCGTCGTCCAGGATCCACACCTGCACACAACACACGCGTGTATGTGAAACATCACCAGATCGAAGACATGTTTGTTCACCTGCACACAACACACGCGTGTATGTGAAACATCACCAGATCGAAGACATGTTTGTTCAAATATGGCTTCAATTCGTTCGTTCGCCCTGTTTAGGGCTACCTTTGCATGGATCCCCTTTAGCATTCTGCCTTGCTTCGTCTCGCGGAAGCAGAGGGCAAAGACCAGCCTTCCACGCAAGTCTGTCGTCAAGTGCCAAGACAGGTGCGTCAGCCCTATGCGCACCGGCAGCGTCGCGACGAACACGACGCGCTCGTCCTTGACGTCGAGCGACATGACCGAGTGCGACTGAAAGTGGGGGTCTGTGGCGACCCAGTACATGGCGCCGCCGACGTTGGTGAGGCCAAAGCTAGGGACACGTCTCAACCAGATGGGCACCGGCAACGTCACCTCCCGCCACGCCCCATCCCCAAGCGCGAACACGTTCACCTCACCAATCCACGGGACGTGCACGATCTTGTATAGACCCGTTGCCGGGTGGTAGGCGAAGCCATAGGCATCCGCCTTTTGCGACCCTCCGTGTGGCTCCGGCGGCGGCGGGACGGCGAGCTTCTCGCCGGTGACCGGGTTGACCACGATGAAGTCGTCTTCCCAGCGGCGGCGCAGGCAGAGCAAGCCGTTGCACGTGCCGACCATGCTCACGCCCCAGTCCAAGGCAGCACGAGGTAGCTTGAGCTCCCTTCCGCTGGTCCCGTGTTCCGTCGTCAGGTCGTCCAAGACGTAGGCGCAGGGGACGTCGTGGCCGACGACGAAGGCGAGGACCATGGGTTGGGCCTGCGTCGCGGGTGTGCGGTCGTCGATGACGCTGCGCCAGTGCCGGCAGACGAGGCGGAGCCGCCGCCGTGGGCTCGATGGCACGCGGCGTAGGATCTCCATGAAGGCGTCCGCCGGGATGTGGTCCCATCGATCGCCCATCGCGGCGGGGGATTCTTCGGCGTACGTATCGCTCGTGTGGTAGTAACCGACAGATTATTAATTGGATCTGGATGGAACTGTTACTTGCCTGCATCGTTGCCTCATCCAGCTTTACATCAGCAGCAGGTCAATGTGTCCCCCGATGGAACTAGGTCTCTGGAGGAGACTGGACCCAGGGTTGGAAACGGGCTAATTGGGCTGTTGGAGCATGTCCATTTAGGGAAAATTTAACTATGAAAAGATAACTTTTATGTTGAGGATATTCGATTTTTACTTTATCTTTTTAGAGTAATTTAAATATTTTTTCTACAAGAAACATTTGTAAAGTAACACTTCAAGAAATTTTTTTTTCTAGAAATGTTATGCAATCTTTTGTCCATAAAATTGATTTAATATTTTTTTTGTTCATGGTCTCTACATTTAACTTTTCTATCAGGGTGGCATGTTAGGTCAGTCTCAATGGGGTCTTATGGACATTAAATTCACTGCCACATCAGCAGTTCTGCTGACATGGCAGGGTAATTAAGAGGAGAATGTGAGGGGAGTTTCATCCCCATGAAACTCCTGTGTCTATGAAACCCCAACTGAGACTGGCCTTATTACCCTCAGAATTGCACGACTTTTACCACTGCATTAGTTGACAATGTTTTGCAGCAAAAATAAAGAACCAAAGCAACCTGTTTGAAGACTACTCTTACAAAAAAAATGTTACAATTGCTGATTGACTGAAAGATCTTGGAAATATGACGGATCATTAATTGAAAGTGTACCACACCAAGGAAGCTTCTTCTTCAGCTCCAGCGGGTCAGGCTTCGGCGTTAGGGCTCGGGATTGGGGGTGGGATTACATGTGTTTTATGCATCTAGAGGAGCTCTGGGGCGACTCACCAGCGTGGCAGCCGGTTCTACAGCGGCGGAGCGGAGGAGCACGATGTCGTTGGAGTCGGGCGGCCGAGACAATGGGGCACATCAGTGCCAATGAGAGCAGTAGAGGCAGCCGTCGAAAATAAGAAGGACGGCAACGGAGGTGGTGGAACGGCAAATGGGTAAAGGAAGGTGTGAGGAGGGACGGTAGGCAGGCCTTGTCGTCGAGGCAGCTGGGAGGAGGCAGATGCAAGGAGACTATAGGGGGTAGACGAAGGAAGGTGAATGGATAGGGCAACGGGGAAAGGGATAATTAGGAAGGTGCCGTTGGGCCGGCACTAGCACGGCTCTAAAAAGCACGACCCTAGCACGGTCCGGCCCGATGACAACAGTGCTAGTGTCGTGCTAGTGCCTGGCCTAGTGTCGTGCTTGGGCTACCTCCATGGCCCGCGACACTAGCACGGGCACGGCACGAAAATGAGCCGGCACGTTGCGGTCCGGGTAGTGGCCCGTTTAAGAGCATTCCATATAGAAACCTACAAACCCTAATCCACTTCCACTTCTTTCCCCATCCCTCCCTACAGCCGCCGCCCTCAATCCCCTGCCTGCCGCTGCCCCTCCACTCCCGCCACCAGCCGCTACCCCCTCCCTCCTGCCGCCGGCCGCTGCTGCGGTGCCTCACTCCCCCCTCCGCCTTGGCCATAGGTGGTCGTAACAAGCAGCTGCACCGTCCGCCGCGCCGCGTCGTGTCATCCCTCTATCCGCCGTCGCTAGGACCAGGAGCAACACATGGCGTCGCGGGGATGGTGTTTTGTTGGATTTATAATTGATTTGATTATACCTGTGATGTTTTCTTTGACATTTGTAATCTTGATTCGATCCATTCTCCATTTAGCATGATAGTGCCTCGTAGTGCCGTCGGCACGGCCTCTCCATACCTTATGTCTCGTAGGGTCGTGTTAGTGCCTTGAGCTCGGCACGGCGGCACTATATGGCACGACACGATTATTTGTCGTGCCCTATAGTGCCGTGCCGAGTTCGTGCTAGTACCGGGCCGGCACGACACGTTTGGCCATCTAAAGTATGTGCGGTCGAATATCTAGGCTTTTGATTTCGAGTCGAATGGTCTAAAAATTATAGTGTGGGAGAGTATTTTTTTTACTCAAGTGATATATAGACATCATACCATTCCTTTTGGGCTTGACATCCAAGTACTCCCTCCATTTCAAATTATAATTTGTTTGATAGTTTTTACCTTAAGTTTGACCACTCTTCTTATTCAAAAAATTATGCAAAAAATCACCTTTTTGTTATGGCTTGTTTTAATAATAAAAATCCCTTAATGGTGACTTAAACTTGACTATGTTTTTGCACAAATATATTTAATAACACAAGTAGTCAAATTTGAGGTAGAAAAAACAATCGAATTACAATTTGAAACGAGAGTCCATTTGAACTGAAGCATGACTGATCACTATTTCACCACTCAACTGCAACCGGAGTTATCTGATGTTTTACATTCTGTATTTGTATACTTTCGTTGGTGTAAAATGCTAGAAACTTGATTCCCCTTAAATGGACAAATTTTTTTAATTCCTAAATTTTTTTTGGATTCCTAAGTTTTTTTTCATCCTAGCTTTATAGGCATATCATCATACCACATGTAACACTAACTAATGGTATGTGGCATCAACTTCCACTGTCGCTCCCCAGCATCAAACCTCCAACCCCACTCCTCGTTGTGGCCAATGTCGCGGTCATTGCCTCCATTGAACGCCAATGGCTCCGTGGTCTCGACATAGGCGAAAGTATGGAGGCTGTGGCAATCGTCATACTGACCGATCAACAGAGAGCCTTCTGTCGGTACCACGCTACCATGCGTCCTCGCCTGGCTTATACGACATGCCTGCAAGCTCACCCGGCCGGCCTGGCGATCCCTTGAGGTGGCTTCTGTATTGGCTCCACTACTTTGCACTGGAGAACCCACGTCGGCTGCTTCTCGTTTCTCCCTCCGTCCTCCAGCATCCATACCTGCACACAGAACACAAATAAAAGATGAAACTGAAACATCGTTTTGTTTTTTTTTTCACCTAAATATAGTGTATGTTTAGATGCATAATCTATACCTTTGTCTGGATCACCACTGGTAACAACACCGTGTCGGCTGGCTTCATCGTTTCGTAGGAGCATACAGCAAAGACCAGCCTCCCGCGCAAGTCTGTCGTCAAGTGCCACGAGAGGTCCATGAATAGCACTACGCGCACCGGCAGCGGCGTCGCTACGAACACGACGCGCTCGTCCTTGAGGTCGAGCGACATGACCGTGTGGGTGTCGTCCGCGACCCAGTACGTGGCGCCGTCGACACTTGCGAGGCCAAAGCTAGGGTGGCAACTTGTCCCGAGGGGCACTGGCACCTCCCGCCAAGACCTGTCCCCTAGTGTGAACCACACAGTCCACACTGAACATGTGGCACGTCACGTGCACGATCTTGTACTGCCCCATCGCCGGGTGGTACGTGAAGGAGCTGTATGCGGGTGCCTCACCGTACTCCATGGGCCGCGTCGATGGCGGAGGGACGGCGAGCTTCTCGCCGGTGACAAGGTTGACGACGACAAAGTCACCACGCCTACGGCGCAGGCAGACGAGGCCGTTGCACGTACCGACCATGCTCACGCCCTGTTCCGTGGCGCCGCGAGGCAGCTTCAGCTCCCTGCTGCCTCTGGTCTCGTGTCCCGTCAGGTCGTCCAAGACGTAGGCGCGTGGGGCGCCGCGGCCGACGACGAAGGCGAGGACCATGGGTTGGGCCTGCGTCGCGGGTGTGCGGTCGTCGATGACGCTGCGCCAGTGGCGACAGACGAGGCGGAGACGCCGGCGTCTCGAGATGGAATTGTTACTTGCCGGCATCGCTCGTCGCCCTCTTTTGTGCTTGCGTTGGTCTCAACCGTGCTAACGTAGTTGAGTATATCTCGGACATGGAGGTAACTGGTAATAGATACATAAATAAAAGTTAATACTCCTTTTTTTATGTCATACAGGTAAAAGGCTCTCATTCAGGATGGTAGAGCATTAATGGTTTAAGATGCTAATGAAATGGATGAATAATAACTATGAATGGAGATAGGAAGATAATGAAAAATGAGTGCATGAAAGTTTATAAATCTGGGAAAAAAAACATCTCAAGAATAGAAGCTGCGCCCTATGGAGTTACATTAAGCACCAACTTCTCTACAATCTCGATGACATTGCAGTTCTTGGTCTGCCTTGGACATAAGAACGCGCAAGGGTCCGGTCCAACTTCTAATCAGAATCGTGCCTCATGAACTCTTGATGGTCAAGTATTGTTCATGCCTGATCCGCTGATCGATCACTAGCGAAGATTTGGGTTCATGTAGCTTTAATTCAGGTCAATAAGAGTAGAGTTAGGCGTCATTCTATATGGTTGCAAGCAGTCAAGCACGGCACCGTACCCCGGTCTCCGCGCGTTTAGTTTTTTTCACTGGCAATTCGGCAAAGCCATACACGAAACTTCCCATGAACATGTTGGCATTTCACATACAAACAAGATCCAAAGCATCAAAGTGATCAAAAGTGTCCAAAACATGTAACCGGGGATTGGTGTCAGAAATACTATATATACATGTAATAATGACTAATATATGTACTATACTGTCGCCGCTGAAGTAGATCGATCTACTAGATCCAAATTCTTCCTCGGGCGCCATGTCTTCAACTGCTCCGCTGAGATGATTAGGGTGTGGAACGAATCAACAGCACACAGCGATGATGAAATTAAAGGTTGAAGGACAAGTACGCCCGGGGAATTAAGGAAGGAAATATGGACGCTGGAGAAAGAGGAAGAGAATAATAAATGGATGCCTTGTCGCAAGCGTCAGAGAGGGCCAAGCTAGGGGGAAACAAATGCGAGTCTCACGAAGACCCAACGGCAGCAGTCAGCAGATTTGCTAGGGCAAGCAGCAAGCAAGGTTAGTGAGGCACGGAGCTAGCACAGACGTCATGAGCCGGCCAGTGATCGACTTGCTGGGCGCCTGGGCCTACCTTGTGTACGTATTTAAACAACACTCTGAGCAACTGGGGGCGCTCGGGTCATTAGCATCACAATATGCAATATTGGTTACTCTGTGTCTGATCCTGCCATCCTGATGCTCACCACTGAGCACACCTAATACAAGCTAGGCAACGACGTTTTGTTGAGATAGATGTTCCTTGCAGCAAAATGGCATAATAATTAATGAAGAATGAATTGCATTCAGCAACCAGACATTTCACGCACAAATACTTGTTACAGCATACAATTTTCTTGTGAATGAAAATCTAGGGTCCGTGTAAGAGTAAAAATATTGCCAATGCATTCAAAAGAGAACAAAAGAGCAACAATGATGCATTGGTAATTAAATGGATATAGAAGGGCACAATTCTTTTTCAGTCCACAAAAGGTCTCATCGTGGATACCTGGCCGACAACAATATTTCCTCTTCCATGCTGTATTGTCTGCTTGTTTCTTGACGGAGTCCTCCCAAGGACATGTAATGATCCTTCTCGTATTTTCTCCTTGAAGTTGTATTATGATGAACCTGCTTTTTTGTATCCCTCAAGTTTTCAAGTGTCATCTCGACCTCCCTCATCGTGGGACGATCTTCTCCACTCAATTTTGTACACTTAGCCGCTAGTGTGGCAACTTCGTTGACTGCTTCACCCTCCTCTTCTATGATCTGAGGATCTATTATGGCAATTAAGGTACCTTGAGAGAGTAGTGATGCAAAATGTGAAACAAGGCCTTCACCGCTGTCAGATTGGTAGAAAAAGGGTTTCTTTTTAGTAAGCAATTCTATAAGAAGAACACCAAAACTAAAAACATCGCTCCTGTCTGTTAGTCGAGATGTATAATAGTACATGGGATCTAAGTAGCCAATGGTTCCCTGGACAGCTGTAGTCACCCCTGTCCGATCAATTGGGATATACTTCGAAGCCCCAAAGTCGGATACCTTAGCTGTTAAATTATCATCAAGAAGTATGTTAGATGACTTGATGTGTCTATGAAGTATTGGCGTTGAAGCAGCCGAATGTAGATATGCTAGAGCTTTGGAAATTTCAAGAGCAATCCTGAGTCGGTCATCCCATGAGAGTGATGTTGTTCCTTCAACATGAAGATGATGAGCAAGAGTGCCATTGGATATGAACTCATAAACCAATAGTGGAACTTCAGTCTCAAGGCAACACCCAAGGAGCTTGACAATATTCCTATGGTTGATTTGGGAAAGAATAGCAACCTCATTTATGAAATCATCAATTTCTCTTTGTACTATGATCTTTGATTTCTTGATGGCAACAACTTGTAGGTTTAAAAGTCCTTTATACACAACCCCGTGTCCTCCACCACCAATTTCGTGAGATGGGTCGAATTTGTTTGTAGCCTTCTCTAGATCCCACAAAGTAATGATCATTCTTCCACCAATATCTGAGTTTTGTGACACCAATTGTTGGAGTAACAACCCATGATTTTGCTTGAAGAATCTTTCTTTTTCCTTTTTAACCTTATGCAGCTTGATTTTACGTGCTATCAAGGGGGCAGCAAGTGCCAAAAGCAAACAACTTATGCCACCGCCAACTCCTAGGCTGATTTTAAAAACTGCAGCAATCACAATTTTGATTCAGTGAATAGAAGATGTTTAATTTACTTATGACTACCAACTAGGTCGAGGGATTATACTACAACATATAACCGTATCTTAGCTATATAAACACGTCTAAAATAGGCATTTTAACCAGGCTACTCGTGCATCTCAATGCAACAAAATCCAAGTTATTTCACGTTTCAAGGAGTTCAGCATGTCACCTGAGAAGGAGCTGCATCCCCCTTTTGTGAAGGGGTCACCATAGGTTCCATGCTTGCATCGGCAAAGGAAAGTTCCGGGCACATTTGTGCAAAGCCCGTAGCATGGGTAGTGATGGGGGTTTGCACACTCGTTAATGTCTGGAAAGAAAGACACATATCATAGCGGAAATATGAAAACGTTACAAAGTAGTATACACCGAAAGAAACAAGCCTTATAATAATCTGATCAGAATGCTAAACTTTAGAAAATTGTTTGCAAAGAAACCAAATATAAAAGAAACCTAGACAGAAACGAATCTAGATCAGCGCGTGTGGGGACAACGGCCAATAGCTACTCTAGACTTCTTGTCAGAATAAACAAATGTAATTGTTGGGAAAAATAACTTGTGGCTGTGTCCTTGGAATATTTTTTTTTGAGCGAAGTCCTTGGAATATGTAACAACGGTGTCGGCGAGTTATGCTGACTAGGTTCTCGAGGGGATGCCTCGAGAGAAGAGTTTAGGGAGAAGTCGTCGAGAATCTAGAGCCGAAGGTGACAAGAGACGATTTTAGACAGGTTCAGGCCGCAATGTGCGTAATACCCTACGTCCTGTATGATGTATCTTGTATAGATGACATGCGATGAATGGGGTCCCTATCTCCCCTTATATATGCCGGGGGATAGGGTTACATGGAAACCGTATAAGTAGGAAACTTTTACAAGTTTATCTCTAATTTCCTAATACAGCTTATCCTAACCGACTAGGACTAATCCTTGCCTTGTACGTCAAATCTTGTACTTGGGCCGGCCCATAGGATGGCCCGCCAGGGTTGTTTAGTCCATTAGGACTCTACACCCACAAGCCCCCGAGCACCTTATCTCCTGAAGAACAACACTGTTGAAAATACAGAGTACTTTGAGAACCGCCAGGGTTGTTTGAAGCCCGCAGGATTCTTTGCTTTTGGAAGTTGCAACCATGCTATTCAATAGGTAATGAAGTGCTCATAAATCTTCTTGAAGTTCGGATTGGTACGCACCAACTAGGTGCGCCCAATTGGGCAGCCCCCAAGCCTCGTTTATCTTTGAAGAAGAAATTCGAGGCTCTTTCGAAGTCCGAACCCAAAGAGAATCAATTTCCGAAGAAGTCCGAGTTCTTTTAGAACTCCTAAAGAATTTACCAATTAAAGCCAAAAAATTTTAGAAATATATTTCCTGAAAATATTCTCGCAGCCCTCGAGTCTAAATTTGAACGAATTCAAATATAGGATCAAGGAAGGACCAAAATTGAAAAGTACCGAAGTAACTATTTGAAGAGTCAATATAAACCGTTCGCCTCCCTTGTATCCGCACGCCTTTTGCGAAACAGATCTAGGTTTAGCGACAGTTGCTCTGTTAGCAATCCTAAGACTGCACACACTTCCACAACCTCCTCGAGCCCTAATCCCATCCACGCCAAGCCTCTAGAGACTGCAATGGCCGGTGGTGAAGGATCCAGCCGAAGCAAGAGCACAAAGAGGAAGGCAGAAGCCATGAAGGAAGTCGTAACGACCGATGAAGCGGCGCCTGGTGGAGACATTCCATGCATAGAAGATCCAATCAGTGACTGGCCAACCAGTATACTGAAGGAGAAATATATCAAGAATCTGGAAGCAGATGGTTTCCTGGCAACCCAAGAGATCAGTCGGTGGAGGTGCGCTCACGGGCATGAGTACCCTACTGAAGAAACCGAGGAGCTCACGGTATGGAAGGCTTTTTATGAAGTTGGTTTCGGTTTGCCAACTTGTGACTTCTTCCGTCGAGTGTTACAGTTCTATGGGATTGAGTTGTGTCACTTGAATCCCAATTCTATTATGAATCTGTCCATTTACATCCACCTGTGTGAGGCATTCCTCGGAATAGACCCGCACTTTGCCTTGTTCCGCCATATATTCAGAGTGAAGACCTCAAGCGGACCATAGCAAGTGGTGGGGAAAGTTGTAATCCAGTTCCGTCAGGGCATGAAGCCAGTGTACCTGGATTATGCAACCAAGGAGAGCCTGAAAGACTGGCAAAAGGAGTAGTTTTATGCATGGAACCATCAACCTCAACTGCCCAGCCGCTCAGGGAATCCTCCAGTGATGAAGCCGTTCTGGAGCGAAACCGTTGGAATCAATCAAGCCATGTAGATTCCAGAGCTGCTGAATATGATCAGGGACCTGAAGGCACAAGGGCTGACCGGAGCCATGATATATCGGTCATTGTCGGGACCCTGGAAAAGGGGTACCCTAACTTGGGCCCTAAACTACTTAGCAACAAGGCCTACGACGACGTCGGCCTGGCTCTGCAGCCCGGCAAAGGCCCATCACGACAACTCCTTCCTTGGAACCCATCCCGCTCGAGGTAGACGACCACCCTCGAGCAGGGATGTCCGTGACGATCGAGCCTAACCGAGCTCGAGGTTTACAACTACCCTCGAGCGGGGATCTCCGTCTCGTACGAGGGTCGGCTAGCTCGAGCATGCGGTCCATGCTCGAGCCCGCCACGCCGGGAACGACGCCCTGGCTCTGCGATCTATCACTTCAAGACATGATGTCGTCCCTCCACGGTCAAAAAGCGGGGGAATCGCTGCGTCATGTCACCGCCCACGCCACGGAGAAGACATCGGTCAAATCCAATCGCACAGTGGACTTCTGAGCGCCACGCCGCACGGCAAACCTAACCTGGCAGTAACACTGTGCCAACCACTCCTTTGACTCTGCCCGCCTCGGATGCGCCACTACCCTCGAAAGCAACCCTCGAAGGAAGCTACCGAACCCCGACCCAGGCGGCCGTACGAAGACCTCTACCCTCGAAGCCGTGGACCGTCACTCGAGGACGTTACGTCAACTGTTGCCATGCCGTCAGCCGGAGTAGGAAGGCGCGATTCCCGCCCGCGTGGTACACGGCATGGGCAGCACAGTGCACCAAACGACGTCAGCGCCACGACCACGTCACGACACGAACGCATGTATCCGTTCCCTCCTCCTTGGTCTATAAAAGGGGGAGGGAAGCCCATGCAAAGGGCAAGCGACACAAACACACGAGTTCATACACACTCTAGAACACACACACCACACCACACGGGACATGGGAGCTCATCTCCTTCTCCCACCTTGCTTGTAAACCCCTACTGCGAGCAACACGCAACCCGGTGCATAGCACCACTGCTGGACGTACGGCCCCGTGGCCGGAACGAGGATAAAACCCTTGTCTCTCACTCTCGCCATCTGGGAAACGAGCGTTTAGCACCGCGATTACTTGTGGGTGCCGGTGCGACCAAATCAGGCACCGACAGTTGGCGCGCCAGGTAGGGGGCCAGCGCTGCGCAACTCTCACTCCCGATGGCGAACTTCGGCGAAGGACGGCCTCCGCTGGGCGAGAGTGATCTGCTCCCAGCGGGGCAGGAGATCTGGTTCGGAAGCTTGCGATTCCGGGCGTGTGGCGATGATTACCACATGCCCATCCTCCAGCAGGATCCAAGCGACCGACCGGAGCCTCATCATCAGCAACCGGCGGCACCACGACGACGGAGTCGTCCCGGACCTCGTGCACGACGAGCACGCGCCGCGAGGCGCGCCGCCGACGCCGGCGTCCCCCCTCCCGCAAGGGAAGGGGACGTCCTGCGGTCAGGACCACAGGAGAGGGCTACTCCCTTCCTCCCAGGGCCCATGACTCCGCCACGCGCTACGACGGCGCAATCCTATCCCTACGGGCTACGCAACTCCGCGGATGCGTACGCCTCCTTCGTCCGCACTACCATGAGTGCGTATGGCAACCAGCCTGGTTGTCATCCAGCCTCGGAGCAAGACTTCGCCGATCTGTTGCCCGGCGATGGATACGCATTTATGCGTGGATACCCTGGTTGGGATTACTCGGGTCTCCGTGACCCAGAGGCCTTTATTGCCTTCCAAACAGCGGCGGATTACTGCTTCGGGTATTCCGATGATGAGTATGATCCAACCAGGGAGTGTTTCGTCATCAACGACGGACAAATCAGTGAGGGATCGACGTCGGACGACGACGGCGAGGATGACGACCAGGGGGACAACGATGGCATAGATCCGATAGGCGCGCAGCCATCGGACCCATCGGATCACTCCCTTTCCGAGGACGAGCGGGATCCGCGCCACCTGCCGCGAGTCGCTCGCTCCCACAACTTGGGAAGTGGTGACGTTTCACCACCAGCGCGCTCCAACCGCGAGCCGGCCAAACAAGGCGACGAGCACGGCACGGACGCACGGCGTGCGGGACGAGTGGCTCAAGCTCGCATCCTCGCTGAGGGCAAAGATGACGATCTCGCCCCCAGAACGAGCCAGAAGCTCATCGCGGCGGCCACACTACTCCGAGCCATGCCGGAAGCGGCAACCCCCGAGGGGCGGAAGCTGCACCTCGAGGCCCAAAAGCTGGTCGAGACTGCCGCCCGACAACAGGCCGAGAGCTCAGCCTCCCGCCTTCGACGCTCCTCAGCCTCGAAGGGCGAACGAGGAGGGGAGTCATCGGTACGCTCACCCCGGCCTAACGGCAGGGCGCGAGCACAGTCCCGCGGCGACTCCCGCCGTGACTCGGCGCAGCGCCACGCCAACGAACCACGCGCGCCCGAAGCACGAACGCTTCCAGCGAGGGTGCCCGCGAGGTCACGCCTCCAGGACTCCCGAGGCGCGGTCGACGATGGCGATGCTCGCAACACCCTGAATCATATAAGGCAGCGAGAGGGAGCCCGGGCCCACCAACGCGGGCGGACCGACGTTGGGTGGAACCGGGACGCGGGCCCGGAGCCAGCGGGAACGCGGGTGTTCAGTTACAACATCCGCACTGCCCCGATTCCCCCCGTTTCCGACAGCCTACCACCATCACCAAGTACTCTGGGGAAACGGACCCCAGGGTATGGCTCAACGGCTACCGCCTAGCATGCCAGCTCGGCGGCGCCACAGATGACGCCATGATCATCCGCAATCTGCCACTCCACCTGGCAGATTCCGCGCGGACGTGGCTCGAGCATCTGCCCCCAAACCGGATCCGCGACTGGGACGACTTGGTCGAGACCTTCGTGGGGAATTTCCAAGGCACCTACGTGCGCCCTGGGAACACGTGGGACCTTCGAGGGTGCCGACAAAAACCCGATGAATCTTTGAGGGACTTCATCCGGCGTTTCTCCAAGCGCTGCACCGAGCTCCCCAACATCACCGACCATCAGACCATCCACTCCTTCCTCGAAAGCACCACCTGCTATAGCCTGGTGTGCAAGTTGGGGAGAAGCCCACCCCCGACGCCAACCGGCTATTCGAGGTAGCCTCGAAGTACGCGTCGGGGGAGGAGGCGGCCAACGCCATCTTCAACGACAAAAAGGGGAAACGCCCCGAGAAAGCGTCCGCGGAGGACGATAAGGCGAAGGGCCCCTCGAAGAAGCGGAAGCACGGCAAGAAGGGGAAGAAGCCCCGTGCACCCCGAGGAACGGGCGACGTCGAGGACGAGGCCCTCGCGGTCGACCCTAACCACAAGGGACCTCGAGGTCCCCCGCGTGGTGGGGGCGTTTTCGAGGACCTCCTCAAGAAGCCGTGCCCTTACCACAAGACCGCAGTCGCTCACACCCTCGAGCAGTGCGAGATGCTGCGGAAATTCTACAACCGCATCTCTCGAAAGGATGGCGGTCCGCCCAAGGATGGCGGCGCCAAGGATGACGACGGATACCCCGAGGTGGAACACGTGTTCTTCATCACGGGAGGCCCCGCGGCCAACTTGAAGCCTCGACAGCGGAAGAGGGAACACCGAGAGGTCATGCTGGTCCGCCCAGCGACCCCCTCGTACCTCGACTGGTCATCGGAGACCATCTCGTTTGGTCGCGAGGACCATCCAGACCATATCCCGAACCCCGGGCAGTATCCTCTCGTCGTCGATCCCGTCATCGGCAACACGCGCTTCATGGACGGCGGCAGCAGCCTCAACATCCTATACGCTCCGACCTTGGAGCTTATGGGGATCAGCACCAGCGAGCTGCGGCCCAACAAGTCCTCCTTCCATGGGGTCGCGCCCGGAAAGCGCGTCCAAACTCTCGGGCAGATCGACCTGCCCGTCTGCTTCGGAACCCCGGCAAACTTCCGCAAGGAAGTGCTCACCTTCGAGGTAGTAGGCTTCAAAGGAGCCTACCACGCCATCTTGGGAAGGCCATGCTACGCCAAGTTCATGGCCATCCCCAACTACACTTACCTCAAGATGAAGATGCCAGGGCCTCACGGAGTCATCACGGTCGGCCCGACGGTCGAGCACGCCTACGTGTGCGACATCGAGAGCATCGAGCTCGCGGAGGCTCTCGCCCTCGATGAGACCCTCGTGGCGGATCTGGAAGCAATCGTCAACACGCTCCCTGATGCCAACGAACGGCAGCAGGGGAGCTTCGCGCCCGCTGAGGACACCAAGACTGTTCCCCTCGACCCCGGCAGCCCCGATGGCAGGGTGTTGAGGATCAGCTCTTCCCTCAGCGACAAATAGGAAGTGGTGCTCGTCGACTGTCTCCGCGCTCACGCTGACATCTTCGCGTGGAGCCCCTCGGACATGCCGGGCATCCCGAGGGAGGTCGCCGAGCACTCTCTTGATATCCGCCCCCACTCCAAGCTGGTCAAACAACGTCTCCGTCGTTTCGACGAAGTGAAACGGCGGGCGATGGGTGAGGAGGTACGCAAACTTTTGGAGGCCGGATTCATCAAGGAAGTGTTTTATCCCGAGTGGCTAGCTAATCCTGTACTAGTGAAAAAGAAAATTGGGAAGTGGAGAATGTGTGTAGATTACACCAGCTTGAATAAAGCGTGTCCGAGTCCCATTTCCCTTGCCACGTATAGATCAAATCGTAGATTCCACGACGGGATGCGAACTCTTATGTTTCCTTGATGCGTACTCTGGCTACCATCAGATCAAGATGAAGGAGTCCGACCAGCTCGCGACTTCCTTTATCACTCCTTTTGGCATGTACTGCTACGTTACGATGCCCTTCGGCCTTCGAAACGCCGGGGCCACGTATCAACGCTGTATGCTCCACGTCTTCGGGGATCATATAGGTCGTATCGTAGAAGCGTATGTCGACGACATTGTCGTAAAGACCAGGAAGGCAGACGACCTGGTACGCGACCTCGAGGTCGTGTTTAGCTGCCTCAGGGCGCACGGAGTGAGACTCAACCCCGAGAAGTGCGTCTTCGGTATGCCTCGAGGTATGCTCTTGGGTTTCATTGTCTCTGAACGAGGCATCGAGCCCAACCCCGAAAAGGTCACGGCCATCCAACAGATGGAACCGATCCGCGATCTGAAGGGTGTACAGAGGGTGATGGGATGCCTAGCGTCCCTAAGCCGCTTCATTTCTCGCCTCGGAGAGAGGGGGCTACCTCTGTACCGACTTTTGAGGAAGTCAGAACACTTCACCTGGACCGCGGAGGCCCAGGCAGCTCTCGATCGACTCAAGACTGCGTTAACGAACACGCCGATCCTTACCTCACCGAAAGAGGGCGAACCTCTCCTCCTCTATGTCGCGGCGACAACTCAAGTCGTCAGCGCGGTCAATAGTAGTGGAAAGGACCGAGAAGGACACTCCCTACCGGTCCAGCGATCGGTGTACTACATCAGTGAGGTCTTGTCCGAGACCAAGACGAGGTATCCCCACATCCAGAAGCTGATCTACGCCATCGTGTTGGCTCGGCGCAAGCTGCGACACTATTTCGAGGCTCACCCAGTGACCGTCGTGTCGTCCTTTCCGCTGGGCGAAATCATCCAGAACCGCGAGGTCTCTGGGCGAATCTCGAAATGGTCGACAGAGCTGATGGGGGAGACCCTCGCCTACGCGCCAAGAAAAGCCATAAAGTCCCAGACTTTGGCTGACTTCGTAGCCGAATGGACCGACACCCAGCTCCCCCCTCGAAGTCCAGCCTCGACTGCTGGGAAATGTACTTCGACGGGTCGGTGATGAAGACCGGCGCCGGCGCCGGCCTACTCTTCATTTCACCCCGAGGGGAGCACCTTCGATACGTCGTGCGGCTCAACTTCCCCGCGTCCAACAACATGGCGGAGTATGAAGCGCTTCTTGCTGGCTTGAAAATCGCGCTCGAGCTCGGCATCAAGTGTCTCGACATCCGCGGCGACTCGCAACTGGTCGTCGATCAGGTGATGAAGGAATCCAGTTGCCACGACGAAAAAATGGCGGCGTACTGCCAGGCGGTGCGAAAGCTTGAAGACAGGTTCGATGGCCTCGAGCTCCACCACATCGCACGAAGATACAACGAGGAAGCCGATGAACTGGCGAAGATCGCGTCGGGGCGAGCCACCGTTCCCCCGAACGTTTTTGCCAAGGACATCGACGTACCCTCGATCACCCTCGCCACCTCGGCCCAGGCCTCGACCGCACCCGACGCCCGAATATCCGCCCTCGACCCCACGAGCGCGGAGCTCTTGGTGGACGAGGGCGAGCCTATGGGATACGAAGCTTGCTCGGGAGATGAGGGCGAGGCAGAGGCGATGGAAATCGACGAGGCTTCGGCACCTCGAGATTGGCGGAGCCCGTACCTCGACTGGCTCGACAGAGGCGTCTTGCCTAGCGATCGAACGGAGGCAAGGCGCGTAGCAAGAAAAGCTAAACGGTTCCTCATCATCGAGGGAGAGCTATACCGACGGGGAACCTCGGGCGTTTTGCAACGTTGCATCCCGATACCCGAAGGGAAGGAGCTCATCCTCGATATCCATGCGGGCGTGTGTGGACACCATGCTGCCCCGCGCGCGCTCGTAGGCAATGCCTTTCGACAAGGCTTCTACTGGCCCACCGCCGTGGCAGACGCCACGGAGGTGGTACGAACCTGCGAAGGGTGCCAGTTCTACGCACGCAAGACGCACCTCCCTGCCCAGGCGCTGCAGACGATCCCCGTCACGTGGCCTTTTGCCGTATGGGGCCTCGACCTCGTTGGACCAATGGCAAAAGCGCCCGGGGGCTTCACGCACCTGTTAGTGGCAATCGACAAGTTCTCCAAATGGATCGAAGCTCGACCCATTAACAAAATCAAGTCTGAGCAGGCGGTGCTCTTCTTCACCGATATAATCCATCGGTTTGGGGTTCCCAACTCCATCATCACCGACAACGGCACCCAGTTTACGGGAAAAAAGTTCTTGCAGTTCTGCGACGACTTCCACATCCGAGTGGACTGGTCGGCGGTGGCCCATCCACAGACCAACGGTCAAGTAGAACGTGCCAATGGCATGATTCTACAAGGCCTAAAGCCTAGAATCCACAACAAGCTGAAAAAGTTTGGGCACAAGTGGGTGCAAGAGCTACCATCCGTAATCTGGAGCCTGAGAACAACCCCAAGCCGAGCAACAGGGTTCTCCCCGTACCTCCTTGTCTATGGGGCAGAGGCCATCCTCCCCACGGACTTGGAATATGGGTCCCCCAGGCTTCGAGCGTACCAGGAACAGCAAAACGGCCAGACTCGAGAGGACTCGCTCGACCAAGTCGACGAAGCTCGAGACGTGGCCCTACTCCACTCAGCAAGGTACCAGCAAAACCTACGTCGACAACAGGCTCGAAGGGTTCGGCACCGAGACCTCTGCAAGGGGGACCTCGTCTTAAGGCTTCGGCAAGACAACCGAGGGCGGCACAAGCTCACGCCCCCGTGGGAGGGGCCGTACATTGTCGCTGAAGTCCTCAAGCCAGGGACCTACAAGCTAGCTGACCAGGACGGGCAGATCCTCACCAACGCTTGGTACGTCGCTTCTATCCTAGAGTGGCCCGTGGCCCTCGAAACTTTTGTACATACTCTAGATTTTGTACAAGTCTTTTGATTTAAGTGTCGGCTTTTAACCCTCACAGTTTGGAATGGATAAAACGAACTTTTGTTCCATGCGCGTTTCGAGGGTGGAATGGCTCTACCCATGGTAGAACCATCCCACCCTCGGGGGCTAAACGGGGAGTGATCCCCAAAAAATATTCAAAAAATCCTTTGCGAACCCTCGAAGGAAAACACGCTAGGCGTGAAACGGACAAGGGCAGGGTCGCCTGAGTCGAGTGTCCGCCTACGCCTCGAGGCTACGGCAACACCTCACTTCCCTCCGCCTAAGTCATTCAAGTACGGTTGATCCTAGTGACGTTTTCCTCTCGAGGCACACGCATCGGACACAACTCACGTCGCAAAGACGCCGCACGAAAACGATACTTCATTAGAACGAAACTAATGATATTTGTTAAAATTTAAAACAAACTAAGTCTTGCATTACAAAGGTTTAAACTCCTAAAAAACTACTTTTTACACTCGGGCTCGATGGCCCGAGACTTTCAGGGAGCACCCTCGCCGCCAAGATCGTCCCAGCCGCCGTCGTCTTCGCCAGGGAAGAGGTCGCCCTCGAAGTTGCTAGCGAGCACCCGCGCCGTCTCGCCAGCAGCAGCATCGGCTTCCTCGATCACCGCCAGAGCCTCCTCGTCGTTGAGCCCGTCAGCGACGACGTATCCAGCGGCGAGCAACGGGAGGTCCACTCGGTAGTGGGTTGTGACCACCCCGAGCGCCTTCCGAAGCCCGAGCAGGAGGGCTTCCTTCACACGCGAGGTGAAGTGCCCCCCAAGCGCTCGAAGACGGCTGGCGAGGGAGCTGCCTGACTGCGCGTCGGTCCCAGCGATCTCGTTGCAGGCCGCCGAAGCAGCCTGCACCAGTTCGTCGAGTTCGCGCTGGGTCTCCGAGTGCGCCACCAGCACAGCCTCCTTGGACTCCGTCTCGGCCTGAAGCGTTTGCCTCAACGCTGCGTCAACAAAACGGTCAGAGACAAAACAATCAAGCGAAAAGAACCGAAGATCGAGTAAGGTCAACTTACCCTCGACCTGCCCTCGGGCGTCCTCGAGGGCCCTCCGCTCCAGCTCGAGCTGATCCCGAGCCTCCCCCACGCTGCGCCGCTCCTCCTCGACCGCCGCCTCCGCCACGCTGCGAGCGGCTCGCTCCTTCTCCAGCCAAGTGCTGGCGTTTGCAAGCTGCTCGCGCAGGTCGTCGACCGAGCCATTGAGACGAGCGATGACCTCGCCCTTCTCCCGATTCTCGACGACGACCCGGTCCCGAGCCGTCCGAAGGTCGGCCAGCTGGTGGTCTCGAACCTCCACCGCCCCCGACAGGCGGCGGACCTCCGCATGTAACGCCGCAATTTGGTCGTTCTTCACGAACGCCTCCTTGCGGAGCTCCTACAAAAAGACAAGACTAAGCCACTTTTGAAGCATAAACTCGGCAAAATACTGGCTGTAACGAAACGCACCTGGAAGATCTTGCCGGCCTCGTCGTGACGACGGAGGATATCTTGCAGCGCCCTGACGACGTCCTGGCCGTGCTCCAGCTGAACGTCCCATAGGCGTTCCTCCGCGGCGGCCTCGCGAACGAACGGCTCAGGGAGCTCGCCGTGAGATTCCCACATCGCGAGGAACCCACGCTCGTTGACGCGACCAGGTGCCCCCCGGGGCTCAGCCGACGATGGACCCGCCAGAGCCGAGGCAAGGGACGACGGCGCGGACCCGTCACCCTCGCGCCCCAGCGCCGCGGGGGCTTGCTCTCCCAGAGCCTCGGCCAGCTCCGGGAGAGGTCCAAACCCGCCGCCGTGCGCTTGCTCCTGCCCCCCCTCATACGGGGGGGCCACTGCGACGTCCGCCTCCACGGGCGCCGCAGGCTGCTTCTCGACACGAAGGGCCTCCCCTGGCACGGGGACGGCACCCTCGTCCTGGGCCACCTCGACTCGAGGCTCGGCGACACCCTCGAGGAGTTGGGGAGGCCTTGGCTCCTCGAGGGCCCGAGACGCCACCTCGCGCGGCGGTCCCTCGACCCGCGACTCCGACTGAGCGTCGAAGAAGGAGACGAAGCCCTCGACACCCTCGTTCGCCGGGCCCAGAAGCTGCGAGGCCGGGTGAGGCGACGAGCTCACCCCGACCTTAAGAGCTTTGGTCGGCGCGAGGGAAGGGGTGGACTGCCCACCAGACCGGCTGCGCCACGGAAAAAGCCAGGTCAGAAAACGAAACCAAAGGCGTCAATAACGAAAAAGCGACAAAAAGCTCACCGAACGACGAGAAGTTTTCGCTTCGGCCTCGAGGCCGAGGCACGAACCACCCCCGAAGCATCGCCTCCCGCAGAGGCAACGGCTGCCGTTCGGGGACTCGTCCCCGAGCCTCCCTCAACAGCATCCGCTTGAAGGGTCACCGCTTCCGACCCTCGAGCTGCAGCCTCCTCCGCGGCCCCCGGCTGCGCGGGTACCTCGGCCCGACCCGGGGAGTCCTCGAGGGTAATCACCGCTACCCTCGACGGACTCCCGCGAGCTGGCTCCACCGTCGAAGGTTGAACCTCGATGACGGCTGGCTCTACGCCGCCGCCCTCCGCTGCCGGGGCAACTCCGCGGGGGGAAGCCCGCGAAGAGATGGGAAGCTCGAGAGGAGAGGGGCTCCTCGCCCCGCCTTCCGCGTCAGATCCGTCAGGATCCGGGGAGGACTCCGGCGTCGGGAGCGGGGGAAGCCCCTGCCTCTCCCGCTCGCGGTTCTCCTCCAGGTACCTGTTCATCTTCCGCACCTTGCGCCTCTTCCGCGCCTCCCTCCGGTCCTTCTTCTGCTTCGCCTTCTCGGCGAGGACGCGGTTGGCTGCCTTGTCCTCGGGGACAGGGGGCTTGGAGGGGTGGACGCGAAGGTTGCCCTGCAAAACACAGTCGCGAGGTCAAAAATACGAAGCAAAAATACAAAACATACGCGAAAATCGACAAGTACTTACGAAGCTAACGTAGCCGTCGTCGGGTCGCATGGGCACCTCCCACGGGTTCTCTGACAGCTGGCCGACGGCGCGCCTCGCCCGCTGGACGGCGATGGCGTCAGGCAACGGCTCCGCCGCCATCGCTGTGCCGGTGGGGTCACCACCAGGCGTCATCTCGTACAGCGGGAGCCTCCTCCGCATAAGGGGAAGCACCCGCCGCCGGTGGAAGTGGGCGATGACCCCACCGGCGGTGAGGCCGCGGCTCGAGAGGGTCCGCAGGGCATCGATCAGCGGAGCGAGCTTGTCCCTCCGCTCCGCCGGCGACACCCCGAAGATCCAGCTGTCTGGCCGCTCCACCAGCAGCTTGCCGGTGTAGGACGGCAGACGTCCTCCGTCGTTCCGCAGGTAGAACCACCCCTTGTCCCAGTCTTGGTTATTGCTAACCATGGAACAAGGGATGTAGAGCTCCTTGCGGTTCCTCCGGACCTGGAGCGTAAGGCCACCCGCGCGCGCCGGGCGACGGCACCCCTTGGAGACGCCCTCCAAGAAAAGATCGCCGGAGAAGAGGTGGCGCCATAGATCCCAATGCGCCTCGATGCCCAGATAGCCCTCGCAGACGGCGACGAACACCGCCGCCTGCGAGATCGCATTAGGAGCGAAGTTGTGCAGCTCCACCTGGTAGTGGAAGCACAGCGCCCGCAGGAACCGCCCCGCGGGAACGCCGAGGCCTCGCTCGTGGAAACGCACGAGGCTCACGACGTAACCCTCCGGCGGGGCGGGCTCCGTAGCGGCCCCCGGCGAGATCCAAACCGGGGGCTCGCCGTCGACGTTCGGAGGCAGCACTCCGACGTCCACGAGCCCGTCCAGGCAAGTCTTGGTGGCCGTCGAGGCCTTCCATGGCGCGGGGTCAACAAGGCGAACCGTGGCAACCATGGCGATGGGAGAGGACTTGGACGAGAAAGAAGAGCTCTGGAGGGAAAGAGGGCTGGGAGCGCAAGGGAGAAAAGACAAAAGGCGAAGGCTAGAAGGCTAGAGGCAGCGTACTCTCACAAGGCGCTCCTACCCCACTATTTATACTCCCCCGGGGGGAAGGAAGTGCGGTAGGAGACCGGCCTTGGCACGACAGTCCCTGCGACTGACGGCCGGCCCCGTCTGGTGAAGACGTAACAACTCCCGCCGCGTATACCGCGCCGCCATGATAACTGCGCCGTAAAAATCGCAGAGTCTGGCGCAGTAAACGCGCGGTTGTGTCAAACTGCACCGCACGCCTCGCCTGAAAAGGCGCGCCCACTTCTCCCACGCAACCACGATCGCGCAGAACGAGGAAGGGCGCATTCAAGGCGCCTACCCTCGAAGGGAAAGCCTCAAAGCTCGGACGCTCGAGGAGGGCCCGTCGAGGGACGAAAGGCCTCGAAAGCCCCAACGAAACATCAGCCGAAGCTCGAGGGAGACAACCGGGCCCGCCCCGGAAGGCGAAACGGCCCGACCGCGTTAACCGCGTTAGCCGCGATATCTGCGCCGCGGAGATCGCAGAATCCGGCGTGGCAGACGTGCGGTCGTGCCGAGTCACTTCCGCCCGCCTCGCCTAAAAAGCCGCGCCCACTCTCCCACGAACCCGCGATGACTGCCGTAAAGGCCATCATGGCCCCGCGCGAGACGGAAGGCGCATTTAAGGCACCGACCCTCGAAGAGGCGGCTGCCGTCCCTACTGATCAGGGGTTCGAACCTTGGGGCTTCGAAGGGTTTCGACAAGGGCCTCAGATCATCAGAGTCAGGGGTAGTCGACGGAGCCCTCGAGAACGAGCCTCGAATCGACCTCCGCAGGATTCGACAAAGCTTTGACGCTCGAGGAAACCGATCGACTACGTTCGAGGCTGGACGAAAGTGCCTAGACCAAGGGACCCCTCGAGGGGGAGCATCGAGCCCTCGACCTCTATCGAATGAGGTCGAGTCCCGTCTAGCATACTTTCATGAAAGCTTTCACGGGCGTGTCCTATGACCGCGAGCCTACCCTCATCGAACAGAGGTGTGGACGTCCGTTCGAACTACCCGCTACCAGGTCACCAGGCATCCGTGGCTCGGTCCCAACCGTGGGAAGCACGGGTCGCCTCCTCCTCAGACCCTCGAAAGGGAACACGAGGTACGAAGAAAAATTCGAAAACCCCCTATCATGCCACACAAGGCTAAGGCTCAAGGATGTGAACGAATACACACCTAGAGGAGCAACGAACCCTCTTCGCATCGAGCTAAGACCTTGAGAGAATGTCAACCACTCTCCCAAGGCCTCGGGGGCTACACCCGCGGGTGCGCTAGCGCGCACCCACGGAGTCCCAGGAATCGCGATGGGACGAAGGCCTCGAAAGCCTCAACGAATCCCAACCTCCGCAGGATTGGATCCCACTCCTGCGAAGGCTCGGGGGCTACTGTCGGGACTCTGGAAAAGGGGTACCCTAACTTGGGCCCTAAACTACTTAGCAACAAGGCCTACGACGACGTCGGCCTGGCTCTGCAGCCCGGCAAAGGCCCATCACGACAACTCCTTCCTTGGAACCCATCCCGCTCAAGGTAGACGACCACCCTCGAGCAGGGATGTCCGTGACGATCGAGCCTAACCGAGCTCGAGGTTTACAACTACCCTCGAGCGGGGATCTCCGTCTCGTACGAGGGTCGGCTAGCTCGAGCATGCGGTCCATGCTCGAGCCCGCCACGCCGGGAACGACGCCCTGGCTCTGCGATCTATCACTTCAAGACATGATGTCGTCCCTCCACGGTCAAAAAGCGGGGGAATCGCTGCGTCATGTCACCGCCCACGCCACGGAGAAGACATCGGTCAAATCCAATCGCACAGTGGACTTCTGAGCGCCACGCCGCACGGCAAACCTAACCTAGCAGTAACACTGTGCCAACCGCTCCTTTGACTCCGCCCGCCTCGGATGCGCCACTACCCTCGAAAGCAACCCTCAAAGGAAGCTACCGAACCCCGACCCAGGCGGCCGTACGAAGACCTCTACCCTCGAAGCCGTGGACCGTCACTCGAGGACGTTACGTCAACTGTTGCCATGCCGTCAGCCGGAGTAGGAAGGCGCGATTCCCGCCCGCGTGGTACACGGCATGGGCAGCACAGTGCACCAAACGACGTCAGCGCCACGACCATGTCAGGACACGAACGCATGTATCCGTTCCCTCCTCCTTGGTCTATAAAAGGGGGAGGGAAGCTCATGCAAAGGGCAAGCGACACAAACACACGAGTTCATACACACTTGCTCATCTCCTTCTCCCACCTTGCTTGTAAACCCCTACTACGAGCAATACGCAACCCGGTGCATAGCACCACTGCTGGACGTACGGCCCTGTGACATCTCTGATGTCAAAAGAATTAAAAAGTGCAATTAAAATCAATGCAACAGGGAATTGGGTTGAAATTCAAAAATTCGTCAAAAATTCAATTATAATTCAAAAACAAGGGTTGTTTGGACACCCAACTGAAATCTCAAGACTTGGGTGCTGAACTTAAAAATCTCGGACCAAAAGAGTAGTTGTCATCACCTACAGCCCTTCGCGACAACCTCGCCACGGCGTTCGTTCCGCTCGATAACCCTCGAGCGGGGATGTCCGTGACGATCGAGGCTAGTCAGTATTGTCCGTGACGATCGAGCTATGTCCGTGACGATCGAGCCTAGTCAGTATTGTCCGTGACGATCGAGCTATGTCCGTGACGATCGAGCCTAGCCAGTAGTTTCCGTCACGATTCGAGGCCGCACGATAGGACCCTCGAGGCCCCGACGTTCCGGCACGCTCGAGGCTCCGCAGCCAAGCTCGAGGTCTCACCCTCGAGCGACGTTCCGGCACGCTCGAGGCTCCGCAGCCAAGCTCGAGGGGGCACTTACCCTCGAGCGACGTTCCGTCACGCTCGAGGCTTCGCAGCCAAGCTGGAGGGGGGCACTCACCCTCGAGTGGCGTTTCCGACCATTCGAGGCTCGGCAAGCTTGAGCTTGCGGTTCAAGCTCGAAGCGCCGTAGCACCTGGTCGAAGTGCCTGGTCCAAGCTCGAAAGTTGTGTCCCACACCTCAGACCCCAACTTTTAATTTTACCCGTTTCGAAGTTCAGTTCGAATTTTTGGAGAAAATTCGAATTTGGAAATCGGAGCTCCACGGGCATGCTACAGTGCCCCTGGCGCGCGCTGCGCTGGCCGGAGCTCGGCCGCCACGTGGCCGGCGAGCGGCGCAGGCGGCGCTGAGCTGGCCAAGCCGCGGCGGACGCTGGCGCTTGTCGCCTAGCTCTTGTCCGGCCACTCCCGAGCCATCACTTTGCCGCTGTCGCCTCGCCTCGCCTCGCGCCGCGGAGCGCCATCATACGGTCGCGCGCCGCCGTGGCCGCACGCGCGCTCGCGCCGCGCCGAGCGCACTGCAGGCGGTAGAGTCCATTCGCGTCGCGCCAAAGCCTCTGCTGAGGATCTCCACTTCATCACGCGATGATCTTTGACGCCCAACCGCGCGTGTGCGCTCTGTTCGAGCTCGCCGCGCCATCAATGGCGACCGCGACAGCCACCCACGCGCTCGCACGCTCCCGAGGCCGCACAGTGCCTCCCTTGCGTGCTCAATCACTCCACCGCGCACTCACACCCCTCCTCTCACTCGCTCACTTGGCCATTTCCACTTCCCCGCGCTCGCTCGGTCTTCTTCTTCCTCGCGCCGCGCGAACCGAGCCGAGCTTCTCCGAGAAATTCACCCTCCACACTCCACCATTCCCAAGTTCGTCCCGCACAAAGCTAGCCCTCTACTCCAGCTCCATTTTCCCCCATTTTCCCCAAGCTATTGTCGCTTCTCCGGCGAGAATTCGTGATTTCCCCCAAATCGCGATTTTCGGCCGCCGGAGCACCCGCACGTCGAGCCCCTACTCCGAGCCGTCCCCGAGGTCAACCGAGCACGCCATTGGCTTCCTCGAGCTCCACTGGTGCTCTAGGACCCCTCGAACCTCGGCGAACGACCCCGAGCTCACCGGTGTAGAAGCCGCGGCGGCCGCGCCGCCACCACCTCGTCGCCGGCGAAACTCCGACCATCCCCGGCCTCCAAACCGTCCCCAAACGACTCGTGGTGAGCCCAGGAATCTTTTCCCCCACTTCCCCGAGCCTAGTTCGCCGCCGTTTGGCCGGCGCAACTCCGGCGAGAGCCGAGGGCTTTCCTTCATCGTCTTCGTTTGTCTAGGGGTCTCTGTGCAAAAGTCCAGGGACTCGTTCGCGAAGTTTTGAAAGTTCTAGGGTTCCCTGCGAAAATAGATTCTTAAAACTAGATTGTTTTTCCCGAATCTTGTAAAATCCATTAAAAATCGTACAAAAATCAGCAAAATGCACAAAAATACTCTCTGGATTCGTGAGAGTCTAAACTACAATCTCTATTAGACATGTTTATACTTTTGATGAACTGTTTTTGAGCTAAAATTCAAACTATGAAAATGGAAAGTAGTGCACCATTTCAAATCCAGAGCTCCGCTAGGGTTGAGCTTTGCATATGTTGTGTATAGTGACTTTGGACAGCTTGTGTCCAAAGGGGACCTAAAAATATGAACTGTAGCTCCAGTTATAAATTAAAATGTGTTTTCTGTCTTTTTGCAGTGCAGAAATCTTTAAAAATAATATGTGCAGTGAAAAATCACCATTTTGCTCCAGAGGACTAAAAACTTGTTAGCACACCTGTGAGAAATGAAAAACTTAATTTTTGCTCTGTTTAGGCTAGCAAATAAATAAATATGTGTTTTTGGATAGGAATTTATTGAGGACTACCCAAGGGTTATTTTGAGCCACCACATGGCCAGAGCCCTCCTTGTACTTATGACTAGCTTTGGTAGGAAGATTTCCTGAATTGGATGTATTTCCAATTTTATATGAATTTATTTCATTTCTGCAGGCAGCAGATTGAATTAATTTTAATAAATTATGTGTAGCTCAGATTTAGCTAAATTTTGGAGTGAGCTTAGCTCTTATACTCCAGTAGCTGTCATAAATTTTATAGCTAAAAATGATGAGCATAAATGGAGAAACAAAAATAGGAAGGAATTTAGGTGGAAATTGATTTATATAAAAGAATAAACCTTTTGTAGTTAGTTAGAATAAAATAAATGGAATCTGAAATTCCAGAACAGCCACCCTAAGTTATGCATCTCATGTAGAAGGCGCCATCCCGGACGGCAACTACCACCTCATTCCCGCAGACGAGGAAGAAGTCCCGGAGGAAGGTGCCGGTGCAGGATCGACCAACCCGGAGGCTAACCCCCAGTCCGAGCAAGAAGGCAAGCCCCGGAGCATAACCTAACTTTACCAAATTATGCACTTTGAATTCTCTATGTTTGTGCATTTACGTTCAAGGAGTTGATTGAATACCTTAGCTGCACATTTCCTAGTACCTATGACTTGCAATACTAGTATGAAAGGTGTGACATCTCTGATGTCAAAAGAATTAAAAAGTGCAATTAAAATCAATACAACAGGGAATTGGGTTGAAATTCAAAAATTCGTCAAAAATTCAATTATAATTCAAAAACAAGGGTTGTTTGGCACCCAACTAAAACTTAAACATCTCGGACAGCCCTTCGCGACAACCTCGCCACGGCGTTCGCGCCGATCGGTGACCCTCGAGCGGGAATGTCCGTCACGATCGAGGTTAGCCGTAAAAATCCGTCCCGATCGAGCTATGTCCGTGACGATCGAGCCTAGTCAGTATGTCCGTGACGATCGAGCCTAGTCAGTATGTCCGTGACGATCGAGCTATGACCGTGACGATCGAGCCTAGCTGGTAGTTTCCGTCACGATTCGAGGCTGCACGACAGGACCCTCGAGGCCCCGCCGTCCGTCGCGCTCGAGGCTCCGCAGCCAAGCTCGAGGACTCACCCTCGAGCGACGTTCCGTCACCCTCGAGGCTCCGCAGCCAAGCTCGAGGACTCACCCTCGAGCGACGTTCCGTCACGCTCGAGGCTTCGCAGCCAAGCTCGAGGGGGGGGGCACTCACCCTCGAGTGGCGTTTCCGACCATTCGAGGCTCGGCAAGCTCGAGCTTGCGGTTCAAGCTCGAAGCGCCGTAGCGCCTGGTCGAAGTGCCCGGTCCAAGCTCGGAAGTTGTGTCCCGCACCTCAAACTCCAACTTTTAATTTTACACGTTTCGAAGTTCAGCTCAAATTTTTGGAGAAAGTTCAAAAGGGGCAAAGAGCTCCACGGGGCTGCCAGCTCGCCCCTGGCGCGCTCTGCTCCGGCCGGAGTCCGGCCGCCACGTGGCCGGCGTGTGGCGGAGACCGCGTCGGGTCGGCCGAGCTGTGGCGGCAGCTAGCTTTTGTCCTCACGCGTTTGTCCAAGCCTTCCGTACCGTCACTTCGCGGGCGACGGCGCACTGCTGCCTCGCGCCGCGGAGCGCCATCATGGCAAGCTCGCTCGGCACTGGTCGCAGCCGCGCAGCGCCGCCCCGCAGTCGCGACGCTCGCTCGCTACGCGCCAAGGAGCACTGTGGAGGATCCCCAGCGATCACGCCACAATCTTCCTCGCCCAATCGTGTCGCGCGCGCTCTGTTCGAGCTCGCCGCGCCATCAATGGCGACCGCGACAGCCACCCACGCGCTCGCACGCTCCCGAGGCCGCACAGTGCCTCCCTTGCGTGCCCAAGCACTCCACCGCGCACTCCCACCCCTCCTCTCACTCGCTCACTTGGTCATTTCCACTTCCCCGCGCTCGCTCGGTCTTCTTCCTCCTCGCGACGCGCAAGCCGAACCCAAGCTCTTCGCGAAATTCCTCGTCCACGCTCCACCATTCCCCAATCCATCCCGCACGGAGCTAGTCCACTCCACCAGCTCCAAAACCCCCAACTTTCCCCAAGCTATTGTCCCTTCTCCGGCGAGAATTTGCGATTTCCCCAAATCGCGAATTCCGGCCGTCGAAGCACCCGCACGTCGAGACCCTACTCCGAGCCGTCCCCGAGCTTCCTCGAGCACGCCATTAGCTTCCCCAAGCTCTGCTGGTGCTCAAGGACCTCTCCCCCCTCCGCGAACGACCCCGAGCTCGCCGGCGTAGAAGCCGCGGCGGCCGCGCCGCCACCACCTCGTCGCCGGCGAAACTCCGACCATTCCCGGCCTCCCAACCGTCCCCAAACGACTCGTGGTGAGCCCAGGAAGCTTTTCCCCCACTTCCCCGAGCCTAGTTCGCCGCCGTTTGGCCGGCGCAACTCCGGCGAGGTCCCAGGGACCCAAGTTCATCGTCTACCTTTGTTTAGGGGTCTCTGCGCAAAAGTCCAGGGACTCGTTCGCGAAGTTTTGAAAGATCTAGGGTTCTCTGCGTAAACAGATTCTTAAGTCTAGGTTTGATTTTTCCCGAAACTTGTAAAATCGATTAAAAATCGTACAAAAATCGGAAAAATGCACAAAAATACTCCCTGGATTCGTGAGAGTCTAAATTACAATCTCTATTAGACATGTTTGTACTTTTGACGAACTGTTTTTGAATTAAAATTCAAACAAGGAAAATCTAAAGTTATGCACCATTTCAAATCCAGAGCTGCGCTAGGGTTGAGCTTTGGATATGTTGTGTATAGTGGCTTTGGACAGCTTGTGTCCAAAGAAGACCCAAAAATATGATGTTTAGCTCCTTTTATGAATTAAAATAGGTTTTCTGTCTTTTTGCAGTGCAGAAATCATTAAAAATAATATGTGCAGTGAAAAATCACCATTCTGCTCCTGAGAGCTTAAAACTTGTTAGAACACATGTTAAAAATGAAAAACTTAATTTTTGCTCTGTTTAGGATGGCAAATAATTAAATATGTGTTTTTGGTTAGAAAATCATTGAGGATCACCCAAGGGTTATTTTGAGCCACCACTTGGCCAGAGCCCTCCTCATACTTATGCTTAACTTTGGTAGGGAGATCTCCTGAAATGGTTGAATTTTCAATTTTATATGAATTAAATTCATTTCTGCTGGCAGCAACTTGTTAGATTTTTAATAAATTATGTGTAGCTCGAAATTAGCTAAATTTTGGAGTGAGCTTAGCTCTTATACTCCAGTAGCTGCCATAAAGTTTATAGATAAAAATGATGAACAGAAATGGAGAAACAAAAATGCGAAGTAATCTAGATGGAAATCGATTTATATAAAAGAATAAACCTTTTTGTAGTTAGATAGAATAAAATAAATGGAATCTGAAATTCCAGAACAGCCACCCTAAGTTATGCATATCATGTACAAGGCACTATCCCAGACGGCGACTACACCCTCATCCCCGCAGACGAGGAAGAAGCCCCGGAGCCCGGTGCCGGTGCAGACGTGAACAACCCGGAGGCTAACTCTCAGTCCGAGCAAGAAGGCAAGCCCCGGAGCATGACCTAACCTTTACCAAAATATGCACTTTGAATTCTCTATGTTTGTGCATTTACGTTCAAGGAGTTGATTGAATACCTTAGCTGCACATTTCCTAGTACCCATGACTTGCAATACTAGTTTGAAAGGGATCGATAGTGCATTGCTATAGGTCCGTTACAAGTCGAGTGATTTCCTGTCACTCGCGAGACATAGGGATTGCTTGTCTTTACTTATGTTGGAATCATAAGGATTGACGGGCGGGATGATAGATGTAGATCTCCCGTCCGTGTATGATAATTGGTTAAGGTCGAAATGTGTGGTAGAGTGTGTCAAGTTTTTGAACGTACCACATGCATACCGGTATATGGGAGCCGGTAAGCCCGGTACCAGATTGAAGCAGCTAGGGCCGATAGCCATCTCTCCTTGGAAACTTGTTTCCCCTGCCGTACACTTGTGGATATATGCGTGATGCTGTGAGTGAAGCAGTAAACCTTTATCCTAAGGAAATGGACCCGGTTCCGAATTGTGGATCGATGGGAAAGGTTGGGAAATGCTTGTACCTTTTATAGCAGGCAGAGTATCCGTGTGTGTTGGGTTTTCCCTGGCCAGGTAGCACAAATTCGGTTCGAACTGTCCGCTTCTCGCGGTTAATGAGACTGCTTGACCGCCTTGCTACATCGAGTAATAAGTGGAATTATGAGATCATGAACTCGTTCTATGAATAACTTGTATTGCACCACTTGTATGCTTAGAGAGGATGCTAATTTAGAATGGTTAAATTTACTAGAATATGAAGCTAAAACTTGAAAGCAAGGATCTACTTTAGTTGCTTTTTGGCAAACAAACCCACCAGCCAAAAGCCTCTCATTGTCTAGATGTCGGTGATGTAGATTTCACCCGACGGGTAAGCCTTGCTGAGTATTAGTATACTCAGCCTTGCTTGTGACATTATTTTACAGGTATCATTTTGGATGTGGATGCTATGACTTGGCCCGTCCAGGTTCCACCTGGCTGGCACATCGAATGGGTCCCGTCCTCTGGCGAGGATCGGGAGGAGTAGCTTCGTGGCAGGCTTCAGCACGGAGTTATTTGTACCGCCGTTAGATTATTTACTTCCGCTGCAATGAACTTCTAATTTCAGTTGTTATGAACTTTCAAATTCCGCTGCAAGACTTGTACTCTGATTTTATTCAACTCGGTTTGTAATAACTAGGTTACCTATGTGCGTGATTTAATTTGTGGAATGTTGTAATCTCTGAAACCCGCCTTCGTGTGGGCGTGCTGTTGTTTCGATCGGGAAAAGTACGTGGTTTAATCGGGTTTAATCCGACGGCGCTCCAGCTTATTCCGGATTAAGTGCTTGACTACGTGATTAGTGGTCCAAAGGTACTTAACTTGGAATAATTTCGGAGTGGAACCGCCACAGCTGGCATCAGAGCCGAAACAGCGCACCGGAGAGAGCAACAGGCCTTTAATAAACAATTTTTGAATAAAATTTGCCAACTCGTGCTTCCGACGCGTTTTGCGAAGGAAGGTTATCTTAGGACCGCTAAGGATGTTACCTAGAACGTGAAGCCTATGTGGGATAAGGGATCACGATATGATAGGTGGCAAATAGTATATTATACTGACTTCCAGCACATTTCATTCTGTCATTTACTTTACGCAATGGTGGGCGCAAGGTACGGCGATTGCTGTAACGTACCACGGCACTATATGAAAATATAGTGGCGGCACATAGTCAATACGCTGTGATGGCGTATGAAACTAGAATAGGATGGTGGGCGCAAGGTACGGCGATTGCTGTAGCGTACCACGGCATCATATGCAAATATGATGGCGGCACAAAGTCAATACGCTATTTCAATAGCGTATGAAACTGTCAATATGTTGCTTTGGTGACATATGAACATTGCCCGTTCAATGTTAAACGTTCGGGTGCCACCTCTATAGTGGGTGGTAATGAATGGAGACGCTTTCGTGAGTGCTGGCACGAAAGGTTGATTATACATGCTCTGGAATGGAATTTTCTGCAGGTACACTAACCACGATTCCGTAAGATGAACGGTTAGAAAAGTTCGGCTAGTTAATATAGGGAGAGACGGATATTGCCTAGCCACCGGCACTAACTTCGTAAGCCAAAAGTTATTGGCATGTGTGTTGGCGAGAACGAATAGGCCGCTCATGCATTGCATCTCACTGAATTGACATGGATTTTAATAAGTGACCGAATCGAACCGCCATCAAAGGAATTGAAATCACAACCCAAAAAATCCTGCTGAGAACAATCTGTTGCACCCTTAATTCGAAACTGAAAACGTTGTCGAACGAAAAAGTGTTCAACACGAAAGTTGTCATAAATATTATGGAGTAAATGCTGGAGAAATTTCAACGAAAATGGTTCAGTAAAATTGGAGTTATGCTAAAAATGGTAACCCCCTGTCTGCTGGAAATTTCTGGGGACAGTGAGATAAAAATTGAATTTTTACACCATCTTAACGACAGTTTCTGCTCAAACCTCCAAAATGAAACTTGTTAGGAATTACTTAAACAATGTCCTGGCCAAATTTGGGAATTTTTGAGCTTGTAGATTTCGAGTTTTGAAATTTTTACCACCCTGCACAGAATCTGTTCTTATTCTTTGGCGCTACCCGGTGCTCACCCTTGCCCCTTTTTCCTTTTGGTTCAGATGGACGCCCTCGCTGACCTGGCTAGCTACCCTAACGACGTGTCTTTCTCTGATTGCTTGGGATGGGAAGGCTTCCCTAGCATCTTGTGGTCGGTTCTACAGGCACTTGGCTACCCTACACCGCCACAGTATGAGAGAATCCTCATCCGAGACCGTGGTGTGACTCGTTCCCGTGTGCGTTTGGTGGTACACCGTCACCCGCCGTGTCCTAGTTCCCCCACCTGGACGGTGGAAGTTCATGGACACCACATGGAGACGACTTGTGAGCTAGCTGCCTTGAATGGCATCAGTTCTTTTTGTGCTCAGAACCAGAGCTTGGTAGAGCACCAGTTGCTTGGGCTGTTCCCACCAACTCAGCCGGATGATCCCCACTGGATGAGGCGCTACCTTAGCTCTCCTTTGAGGATGGCGGAGAACCCCGTCGCAGCAGCCGCTTTGATGATGAGGTGGATACGGGCGTATCACCGTTTGCAGGCACTACTTGGACGGTCGCAGAGCGAGATGCTCAACATTGCTATGGACATGTCCGCTCGCGCCCGTGACATAGGGGTTGAGAGGACCTCTTTGTCCATTGAGGTGACCACTAGAGATGCCATGATTGCTGACTTGGAGAGGCAATTGAATGACCTCCAGATTGCACACAACAACACCCAGAATGAGTTAGCACAAACTAGAGATGAGCTTGAGGAGGTACACGGTACCTTGGAGCAGGCCAATGCCATGCTTGCCGCCCACGACGCTCAGCACCTCTTTGAGCAGCAAGGAGGGGATGTGGATGGTGAAGGAGAGGCCCCCGACTCCGACATGGACACCGAGGACGACATGCCGCCCCTTCCAGCTCCACCTTCTCCTATGGGCAGCGAGGCTACCGCTAACAACCTTGATGACTTTTAGAGTGGTAGTAGCAAGGACTCCTCCGCTAGGCCTAGATTTTGGCTTCATGTTGTAATAGGCTAGATGGAGTTGAGCTCCCCTTGTTATCTTTTGTGGCATGTAAAAATGAATGGTGTGATTGTGTTGCGAAACTTGATGATGTTGTTACAGCTGTGTTGAAAACGTTCTGCAGCTGACCTTGTTTTAATTATTGATGGGTTTTCCTTTCATTTCTGGGCTGTGATGTGAACTACAAAGTTGTTTGAAATTTGTCAAACAAAACGATCACCAAATTGCAACCCCATTGGTTAAGCGAAATAAAAATGGCAACCAAAACACTATAGCTCGGCCTGCTGAAAAACAGCAAATGCAGAGAGCTAAAGATTGAATTTTTCGGCTTAGTTCCAGTCCGAATTTGATTCTGAGCCCAACATGAAAGTTGTAGAGCATGAAATTTTCGAGCTACTGACTGAATTGGAGCATTTGACTTGTTTCCTGTCGGGAGTTATGATTTTTCTTCCGAACTGCGTGCTGACTTGCCATTCTGCGCAGTACACTTTAATATATTGTCACGTTCTATCTTGTCATTCATTATGCAAGCTTATGGAATGTGGCTAATACAAGTACCTACTGCAGATGGCAATCACCCGCAGCGGTCACGACGCTAGTGGCTCCAACGCTAACCAGCAGGGGCCAGAGGGGCAGCAACAGCCACCGCCACCTCCTCCACCGCAGCAACCTCCTACGTGGCAGCAGCTTTATGCCACGCAAACGGAGATTCTCCGGAACCTGCAGCATCAGCAGCAGATGATGCAGCAGCAGATGCTTCAGCAGGGAGGTCAACGGGCCCCTCAGCCTCAGGTGGCCCGATACGAAGATTTTCTGGCGACGCACCCGCCGATCTTCTCTCGTGCCGATGAGCCTTTAGAGGCCGACACCTGGATTCGGGCCATCGAGTCCAAGTTCACCATTCTGGCGACGCCTTGCACCTCCAACCGCAAGGTCGTATTCGCGGCGCAGCAGCTCCGCGGCCCAGCTCTCCTTTGGTGGGAGAACTACCTGGCCCTGCAGCAGGAGGGTCATGTAGTTGAGTGGGATGAGTTCAAGGCTGCATTCAAGGCTCATCACATTCCGGCCGGTCTAGTAGAGCGGAAGTTGAATGAGTTTTTGGCGCTGACCCAGGGTACCCGTACAGTGCTTCAGTACGCCCAGGCCTTCAATGGTCTGTGCCCTTATGCGGGTCATCACGCCGACTCCGACGAGAAGAAGCTAGAGAGGTTCCGACGTGGCCTTAACACCAAGTTGAAGGCACAGTTGGCCACCACCCGTGCTGCCACGTACGGCGATCTCGTGAACCTTGCCATCACCCAGGAAGACGCCAATGTGGTGCACAAGGCGGAGAAGAAGAGGAAGACTCCCGCTGGACCGTCGAGCGCGCAGCCACAGAGGTTCCGCCTGGTTCCCCCGGCTGCACCGCAGGGACAGTCCAGGGCACCTCAGAGAGGTGGATGGGTTGCTAGGCCGCCACAGCCTAACGCGCCTCGTTTCCCTCCGCCGCAGCAGCAGCAAGCACCAAGGCAAAATGCACAGCAGCCAGCTCGCCCTGGAGCCGGCTATCAGTGCTTCAAGTGTGGAAGTAAAGATCATTTTATCAAGGATTGCCCGCAGAACAAGCAGCAAAACCAACGCCCGGGAAATCAGCAAGGCAAGGGCAAGCAGCAGCAGCGTGTGCAAGTTCGCCAAGGACGGCTCAACTACACCAACTTGGCCGACCTGCCCGAGGGAGCCCCAGACATGACTGGTACTTTCCCTATCTGCACTCAACCTGCTGTGATATTGTTTGATTCCGGGGCAACACATAGTTTTATAAGCACAAGATTTCATGTGAAATGCGGATTAAAATCGTACCATACCAAATCATCTTATGTGATATCAACTGCGGGAGGTAAACTTTCATCCAACCAAGTCACCCACAAGGTTCCAATCAGGCTGGGAAGTAAAACATTTCCTACTGATTTGATTCTGCTTGGAATGGAAGGAATTGACATTGTGTTGGGAGCCAATTGGATGACTCAACATAAGGCTGTCCTAGATGTTGCGGAAAGAGTTGTTGAGATAAACTCGCCTACGCATGGCCCGAGTGTGCTATATCTGCCACAACGGACTTGCGTCGATGCGTGTGCTTACACAATGGTAGAAACCCAACTAAAGGACATTCCGGTGGTATGTGAGTATGCCGATGTATTTCCGGATGACTTACCTGGGATGCCGCCGGATAGAGACATTGAATTCGTGATTGAACTTCAACCTGGCACAGCACCTATATCAAAGAGACCATATAGAATGCCGCCCAATGAATTGGCTGAATTAAAAATTCAACTCCAAGAATTGCTAGATAAGGGTTTCATTCGTCCAAGTGTATCACCTTGGGGATGTCCCGCTATCTTTGTGAAAAAGAAGGATCATTCCTTGAGGTTGTGTATTGATTACCGGTCTCTCAATGCGGTAACCATCAAGAACAAGTATCCGCTTCCCCGTATTGACATCTTGTTTGACCAATTAGCTGGCGCCAGAGTATTCTCCAAGATTGACCTACGCTCTGGCTATCATCAAATCAAAATCAGGCCTTGTGACATTCCGAAGACTGCCTTTTCCACACGTTATGGACTTTATGAATTCTTGGTTATGTCCTTTGGACTCACCAATGCCCCAGCCTATTTCATGTACCTCATGAATTCGGTCTTCATGTCTGAACTAGACAAGTTTGTGGTGGTTTTCATTGACGACATTCTTATATATTCTAAGAATGAGGAAGAGCATGCTGAGCACCTTCGCATTGTTCTTCAAAGGCTGAGAGATCATCAGCTCTATGCCAAGTTCTCCAAGTGTGAATTCTGGCTTGAGAGCGTGAAGTTTTTAGGTCACACGGTTTCCAAGGATGGTATATCCGTGGATCCAACCAAGGTACAAGAGGTGCTAGATTGGCAACCACCTACCTCTGTCCATGAGATTCGGAGTTTTCTGGGTTTAGCCGGTTATTACCGCCGTTTTATTCCGGATTTCTCTCGGATAGCAAAGCCCATGACCGAACTCTTGAAGAAGGGAGTTAAATTTGAGTGGAATGACAAATGTGAGGAAGCTTTCCACACCTTGCGAAGACATTTAACTTCAGCCCCAGTTTTGGCTCAGCCCGATTGCACCAAGCCGTATGATGTTTATTGTGACGCATCAGGCACCGGTCTTGGCTGTGTTCTCATGCAAGAGAACCGAGTCATTGCTTATGCTTCTCGAGCACTTCGGCCTCATGAGCAAAACTACCCCACGCACGATCTTGAGTTAGCAGCGGTCATTCATGCTCTCAAGATGTGGAGACACTATTTGATGGGTGTTCCCTGCAACATATATACAGACCACAAGAGCCTCAAGTATGTCTTCACTCAGGCACATCTGAATATGAGACAGCGAAGATGGTTGGAGTTAGCAAAGGACTATGATCTCAGTGTACACTATCACCCCGGGAAGGCTAATGTAGTTGCGGATGCACTAAGCCGCAAGGCTCGTTGTCATTGTCTTTCCGTGGAGTCCTATGCCGACACCCTGTGTCACGAAATGGCAAAGCTCAATTTGGAGATTGTTCCACACGGGTACTTCAACCATATTGCAGTGGAACCAACCGTGCACGATCAGATTGTTGCAGCCCAATTAAATGATGCGGGCGTTAAAATCCTTAAAGGAAATTGTCTAAGGAAAGGGTGAAAGAGAAGTACAAGTGTTTCCGGTTGGATGGGCAGGGAGTGATGTGGTATGGACATCGCCTTGTGGTGCCCAAAAACACGGAACTCCGGAGGAAGCTTATGGATGAGGCACACCTCTCTAAATTTTCTATCCATCCCGGCAGCACCAAAATGTACCAAGACTTGAAGCAAAACTTTTGGTGGACTCGAATGAAGCGAGAAATTGCCACGTATGTGTCGGAATGTGACACATGCCAGCGGGTCAAGGCTAGCCACTTGAAGGTAGCAGGCACGCTTCAACCTCTACCTATTCCCTCGTGGAAGTGGGAAGATATAAGCATGGATTTATTGTTGGACTTCCCAGAACCCCTCAGGGGCACGATTCTATTTGGGTAATTGTGGATCGCCTTACCAAAACCGCACACTTTATTCCAGTCAATACCACTTACACTGCCAGAAGTATGCGGAGATTTATTTGGAGCGGATCGTTTGTCTACACGGGGTACCCAAGACGATAATTTCAGATCGTGGTGCTCTGTTCGTAGCACGCTTTTGGGAACAATTGCAAATGTCCCTAGGCACCAAACTGATCCGTAGTTCGGCATATCACCCACAGACCGATGGGCAGACGGAAAGGGTAAATCAAATACTTGAGGATATGCTTCGAGCCTGTGTTATTCATTATGGGAAGAATTGGGAGAAATGTTTATCTCTGGCCGAATTCTCCTATAACAACAGCTACCAAGCGAGTCTTAGAATGGCACCATTCGAAGCCTTGTATGGTAGAAGATGTCGGACCCCGTTGTGTTGGTCCCAGGCAGGCGAGAGGTACACTTATGGCCCTGACCTTGTGAAGGAAGCCGAAGAAAAGGTTAGGATCATTCGGGAGAATTTGAAGACCGCC